>CM029020.1:187426245-187571185 GCA_016801055.1 Panax notoginseng
TATTAATATTAATTTTTAAGTAATTTATAGTATTAATTATATTAATTAAAATATTAAGTTATAATAATTTAAATTTTAAAATATTATAAATTGACAATAAACAAAACCAATTCGTATATATAAAAAGTCGAATCGCCGAGTCACTCAGATCACTCTCGGGCTTTATTCGGGGAATATACTATGGATTTCTCAATTACCCTATCATTTACCCATCTCACTTCACTTTGTCGCGTTATTTTACCCTTTGTCTCTCTCTAAATTTTGTATCCCTCTCCATACAACACACAAATCTACAATCGATCGACCTAGCCCTCTTCTACAAGATCCTTTTGGCGCTCGATTAAGGTTCAATTCAAGTAATAATCCTATGCAATCGGTCAACCTATCCCTTTCAGGTAACAATTTCGAACATGATTTTTTCTTCAATCTGTAAATTATATCTGCTGATTTTTTTGTACGAGTATATGGTTGTATGAATCTGCCCCAACAGTTTCCTTCATCATGCCAAATTAGCTCTCTACCTTGTTTGAGTCGTAGTTTTTTTTCTCTTCATCTGTGAGAATTTTGAACTTTGTTGTTCATTATATTTAGGGCTTTTTTGACATTCAGTGTGGGGTAGGATTTTGAATTTTGTTCAAGGTGTTGTTGCATTTAATTTACTGCTGCTTTTAAGGTAAATATCTTACTAATGTGTACTTGTTTCTTTAATTTGCTGAGGGTTTAAAAATTATCTTAGTGTTGGTTTTGGCTTCTTAAATATTGCAAGATAGGTGTTTGTTAAAATAACTTAAAGAATCAAAAATCTAGCATCTTGTCATTTCTATGTGCATATACTTTTTAGGATGCAAGTAAGAAAATCTGCTGTAATGCCACAAAATTAATAAATTTATTATGCTGACAGATAAAATGATGATGTTCAATGTCCACTATAATTTGGGGCAATTTTTTTTAACTATTAGTCTGTAGGAATATCTTAAAATTGAATTTATAGCTCCACAAACTTGCTCCATATGATTTTTGCACTCTAAAACGCTTTTGTAGAGGCCAGGGTAGTATTTAAAGGCAATGTATATTTGAGGAGTCAAGCCCATAACCTTCTTACAATATAAGCCCGGATGGTCATCCACATGATAGAGAATATTACCTCATATCCCTTTTTGTTGTTCCTAGGCATTTTTATTTGATATGGTGCATGTTGACAGTTCTGATATGGTGCATGTTGATAGTTGTAAATGTATTAAAATAATTGACAAAGTTGGATTGCCTGTTTGATGCACTAGTAAAGTGTCTTGTCTGCTCTATTCGAGGAAATAAAATCTTCAATATATGTGAAATAGTCAGAGACTCAGAACATACAAGAATCTCCCCTGCATTTTAGCCGATAACATGACTTCTTTTCTTAAATAGTTAGCTAGCCTTGTTTTCAAGGTCTATGCGTCCCATAATCTTTAGTATCGTTATTAATGTGTGCTTGTTTATAAAATTTTTCAACATTATAATATTGAAGCAAGCGAGCCTACTAATCTGCAACTTTAACTTATTGTTTATATCATACTCTATTTTTTCCAAGTCATTTTTTAATGAACCAAAGACCGCTGGAAGGATCTTTTATGATCTTGAGCTGTTGAAACTTTTTCTTTTTGAAGAAGTTTGTTAATAATGTTGTTCTATTGCTTACCTTTTTAAGTTTTGTGGTATATCTTTAAATTATCTGGTAATTAGTCACCTTTTTTCAAGCAGATTATACCATGAATTTTTGAAATCTTTTGGACAGAGTCGACAGAACCCCATTGTTAGTTCGTCATAGCCACCTCATTTATATTTCTGATTTTGCTATAGACATTTTCAATGTTAGTTCTACTTATCTTAAGCAATCCAAACTATTTCCCAACAAGTGTTTGATTTCTAATATCCTAATATTTTGTTTCTGTTCAACTGATTTTGTAGTAGCAGTTGATAGATACTTTGAAGGCCCAGTTTGTTGCTTACCAAGTACTTCATAAGGAGTTAGCAGCGAAGGTGACCAAATTGACAGAATTAGTTGAGAATCAACAGGTACAAAAAGGGCAAGTTATTGGTGTTGAAGTTTATGTTTTTATTTCAAATTTGTTCATTAAAAAATATTAATAACACAAAAATTGGATAATAAACTTTAGTTTCCTCTCCAGCTTTTTAGTTATTTTTTGAAATTACTATCCTTTTTTATTTTCTTAGTCTTGAGGGTGAGTGTAGTTTTTTTTGGAACAATGAAACTTAGCTTTAAGGCACTTCCTAGCAATATCAAAGCACTTTTAGCGGCACATGATGATTCGTCAAGAATTGACCAGTGGAGCATTTCAGGCCTTCAGACACCAAAGTCTAATATTTCAACTCTAAAAATGAAGCTTGCAGAAGATGATAACTTGGATGTGAACTATGCTGATGATATAATTTTATGTAATTGTTGAAAATAAAAATTTTACTTTAAATAATAATTTTTATGTTATTTACACTTTTTTGTTGAATAGATCACAAATGCTAGAGTAACACTTCTTTGTTCTGCAATTTGTTTATTTAAATTTGTTCTTAGTTAATTTATGACATCCTAAAATTCAAATTATAATGTCAATTTATTTATTGTTTTTAAATATTAATTTTATTTTAAAAATACTTCTTAAATAATATAAATATCAATATCAATGTAAAAGGTTAAAACGATGTCGTGGGTTAACAGCGGTGTGATACAAATTATTTTTTTCCTTTTTCATAAACAGTCCAAATCTGTCGTTTGCTTTTTCGTTTCAGATAGAAAGACAAGTTCATTCTCTTTTTATTCTTCAATCGATCCCACCGTCTAGCTTTGCTCGCCTCTCGTGTCCTCCATCACAGGTTCATGCCCTTTTTCTCTCTCCTCTCTGTTCTCTCCTCTATCTCATACATCTATCCTCTGAAATTGATTTTCATTTTCTAGGATAATTTTTTTCTTCTGCTGCTCTCTTTCAATTCGGTAAGACATCTAATATCAGTTTATTTATTTGTAATTTTTCACTTGGTTCATCCATTTGTGCTCAATCAAATCTGATTTTGGTTATATGTGGTGATTTTGGTGCTTAATCAATTTTAATTTTGGATATATGTGCACCACATGTTTGATGTATTGTCCATCTGTTGCACTAACTTGTTCATTATAGCTACAAATTTAATGTCAGTGTAACCCTCTCAATTTTAAATTTAAGTATAAACTTAATCCATTTCATTTGGATACACTGAACCATGTTTTGGAATTGATTTGTCTAATGTGAACTTTTATTTGTAAAACTCTATATGCCCAAACCTAATAATGAAGCAGGCTTTTTGTTGACCATAAATTTGTAATTGTTTCAGCTTTTTAAATGAAAATATCTAATTATTTGTTATTATATTATTTATTATACAACTTTAACATTCTTTAACATTATATACATCCGGAGAACATGAATGGTGCATAACATGTACATGTTTGTTTAAATGCCAAAAAGAGGGTAGACACCTATATTTTAACAAGTGTTGATAATTTTTCACTTTTATTTCTTCACAACCCTTAATTTTCTCATTAGCCTATCTGCAGTGGTTAAAGAACCTTATCTTTTATGGATTACAAACTATGTTTTACTAATTAAGCTTAATCTCTAATTGGAGTTGGGTCTAGTTTACAATTTATAAAGTCTTTCGAAAACAAAAGTTGAGGTGACTAATGTTTTTTTAACATTTATAATTGCAAGCTTCTTAAGTTAATTAACATATGGATTTTAATTTTGGAAAGAGGAGTGAGTTTTTGGCAATATCCTGTTAGCAAATTAATGTGTATTCATGCTTTCCTCTTAAATTTTTCTTTTTAACTGTTGTTTACTAATTGAATTACTATGCAGAATGAGTTGAGATTTTAGTTGTTCTGGTCTCCCCTTCATTGTCTCTATGTCTCTTGTAAGTTGCGACGTAGAACAATTTTGTAAGCTCTATAAAGTTCTTAAGTGATGTTTCTCATTTTTCAGGCTGTTGGTTATTACAGACTGAGCAACCTTTATAGTTCTATTTTGCTTAGTGTATGCTCTTTTTTTGCTACGATTACGTCTTTATTCTCATGTCGAAGTGTACATTGGAATGATGTCAAACACTTTGATGAGTGAATATGCATTACATTCAACACAAGTACACGCATAAAGTAAAATATCCTACAATTTTATTATTATGTAGAGAATATTTTTGTCATGATAGCAATTGCTAAAATAGAGTATGCATGTGCTCTCATCTCAGCAGCATCATATCAAGCTTTTTTTTTTATTTATAATTCTAGTGACTTTATAGGTCAGTGTGACATACCCATATTCAACTGTGCTACAACATAATCTCACGACTATAAACCCATGATGAGTTGAAACTAGAATAGAAAATAATCAAAACCGGGAAAAATTGTATGGTTAGCTACAGTCCAATTTCAGATCAAAGCTGATGTGAATGTGTATTTCTCTCAATCAGATATATACCTTCCTCTCTGCATTATGGAACTCTGTTTATCTCATTTTTTCTCGAATTAATTACTATTTTTCCTATCTTTGCACTAGAAAGGATCAACAATCTAGTGGGTTGATGGTTTTTTTTAAAGATTGCGTAGAAAGTTCATTAACCCTCTCTCCTAGTGTTTTTAATTGATCTGATGGGTTACTCCCTGCTCAACTTAGCTTTGGGCTTTATGTTTATGCCGAGTAGAACTTTAAGTACTCTCAATTTATGTTTTTTATCTTTTACAGATCTTATTCTCTACATACATGTTGGGTCCTAGTTCTTTGCAGTTCATTTAATTGGAGTGTACCAATATTTTTATTTTTGTAAACTATGTGGAGGATTCCCAGTTTGACTTAAATATGTTTAAGCATCAACTTTAGTTTAAGCCTTTAATGTCATAATTCACAACTTTCAGTTGTCTTTTTGCAAGTTACCCAACATTAAAGCAATTGAAGTGCATTTAATTAATCATTTACTATTTAATTCATGGTGTTACAGATGGTTGTGAAATGGATTGCTAAAGACTTCACGAATAATGAAAATATCAACTTCGAGGAAAATTGCCCCAATATACCCTCTCCGGTTTGAGTTTAAGGGTTTTGATATTTCAACTTTTTATTCTATAAAATACTTTTTTAGTTTTGAGGTTTTGAGCACATAAGTCTTGGGTTTGTGTAATAGTACTCTTACTTGCTTACACTTGTTCACCAATTACCGAAAATAGATAGCTGCATGATTTAGGAATTAGACTATTGATAATGATTATGTTGACTACTTCTGCTTCTAGAGATTGAGAACTAGTGTCGAACAAAAGGTAAAAACTTGTAGATGTTAAAATTATTTTGGAACTGCATTATTGATAGTGATTACACTGGCTACATCTAAGTTTTGGTGGTATACTATGTCTTAGAATCTAAATTATCATCATTATTTTTCTTTTTGGATTTGTAGCAAATGATATTGTGATTGCCTATTTGTCTTTTTCTTCTTATGAGCAATACGATGTACATTAGTACCATGTAGCAACTCTATTGTCTTTGTGTATTGATTTTGGCACTAAGTGCCTCTGGTGACCTATTTGCTTCACTTTCTTGACTTACTATTATTTTTAAATATGTGCAGGAAGACTGTTTCTACGACCTGCCTTACAATACTGGGTATCAAATTTTCGTGCTACGTTTACGGAAGACAAGTGACGAAATTATGAAGTGTACTCTCTATATATATGTAGATATATACTTTGATTGAAGAACTGTGGTAGCTTTAGATGATTAATTGTAAAGATAATGAATGGTTATGTAGTGGATGATTTTATAAAGTTAATAATATTTTAGTTTTTTTGTATGTTTGCCATTATTTGCTATGGGGACATTGAGCCAGCCATGTACACAAAAAGAATGTCAAATTTTGATTTGGCAACAATATAATTCGTTACTAAAGCATTGAACAAGTTTTAATATAGCAATAATTTTTTATATATTTAGTAACAATTTTTCGTTGCTAATGGCATTAAAAATATAATATTTGGCAACGAAAAATTAACCTAATAACAACGGAGAGGATATTGTTGCTAATACTAAAATAAAAGGCAACATTTTTTATCGTTGCAAATCATATCAACTTTCGTTGCACATATAAAGAAACGGCAACATATAATGTTGTTGCTAATTCAGCATAATGTCGTTGCCAAATAATATAATCAGCAACGAAAATCGTTGCTAAAAAGTTTACATTCTGCAACGAAAGCAAGCTTAGGCAACAATTTTTATAATTTACTACAATAAAAAATGTCGTTGCAAAATGGTGTCAATTGCAAAGAAAATGCATGGTCGTTGCAAAAAAAAAAAGAGTTCATTTTGTTGCTAATTAGTAGGCTTTTGCAACGAAATGGGATTTTTAGCAACGAAATTTTAATTATTCTGCAACAATATATTTTGTTGCTAAAGGATCGATGTCTCTGTACGAAAGCCAAATTTCATTGCAAAATGTATTACTTTTGGCAACGAAAAAAAACATTCGTTGCGGAACAATTAGCAACGCTCATTGCGCAATGAAAGACGCAACGACAGTAAAGTCGTTGCCAAAACCCTTTAGCAACGAAATTTGGCACCTTTAGCAACGAAAATCGGTTGTTGATGAAGCCCCATTTTTTGTAGTGTTATAATGCAATTACTCTATCAGCAATTTAGTTAACACTTAACCACATAATCAATTACCTGAAAATATCTTTATTATTATCATTCTTTGATAATATTTTAATTACTTTTTCATATACCTTATGATTTAACACTTAATCTTTCCTTTTATCAGCTCTTATACTAACATCATAGTCAAGATTATACAAACATGCAATCCAGCCACCTGGATTGACTAATCCAGCAAACTGGATTCAACAAACTTCCAATCCTGCAAGCCTGTATTCTAAATCCTTAAATCCAGCAAGCCTGAATTTCAAATCCTTCAATCCAGCAAACTGGATTCAACTATTTTTCAATTCTGCCAGCTGGATTCCATATCTCCTTTACAAAAATACCAAACCAACATATTATTTTTCAATCTTTTGGCCATACTTATATATCTGTATTTCATACACAAAAAGTATTTTTCCGTAAATTTTCAATTTCTTTTAGTATTTTTCAAAAATCATTTTTAGTGTGTGGCTTAAGAAATTAGCCCCATCATGCTTAACTCCAGAAATTACAATCACTTGGCATAATCTTCTACATGTTAACGTGACCCTCCAGTTTAAATTTCGTGGCCATCGGAGTTATAGAACTCCAGTTATAACGATTTTTGTCCGAAAAATCCAAATATTGAAATGGTCATAACTTGGTCATTTTAAGCCGGAATGAGGTCATTTTTGGACAAGAGCTACTTTATGCCATATATTTTCATGTCCCAAAAGGCCGTAATTTATTCGATAAATTAAGTGGCCGAAATAGCCCCTACAATTTCTTGGGCAGTTTATTTTCAAGATTTTCGGCTTTTACCTACTTTGCTAAAAGTTGTCCATATGGAAATCTACAACTCCTTTTTCGGTGATTCCACTTGGGTTTGGAAGATAATTCATCATGTTATCATCCTAAATTTTTTCAAAATATTTAAATGTCAGAAAATAATGAACATACCCCTAGCATTGATTGTCCAAAATAGTTTGTTTTTCTTTCTAAAGACAAAACTATTTTTGCTAAAACAGTTGCTAAAACTTGTGTAGTCAACATTTTTGAGTGCTATCACTTGGGTTTGGTAGTTAGCTTCTATATCTAGTACCCCTTTTTGACGGATCACAAAAATAAGGTGTAGATCAAAAATGGTAGTCGATCAAAGGAAGCGAAAAAACTAGAGTTTTCTAACAAAATAAAACTAGTTTCTTTTCTATCCTTTTGATTTACTTTCTAACACTCAAATATGTTAGAACCATACATGACACCATATAAAACATGTATATCATAAACCTTAACTAACCAAAAAAAAAAAAATATAAGCTAGTTTAGTTTTTACCTTGATCTTTGAGCACACTTTCTTTCTCTTCCAAAGTAGAAGGTAAACTTTGGGTGCATCAATGGTGTATCTCCTTACTCTCTCTCTCCTCCTCTCCACCGAATTTCTCTCCCTCTCTCTCTCTCTCTTATGTTTTTGCTTTGCTAGTTTAAGAGAAAGTAAGATGAAGTAAAATAAAAGATGAAAGAGAATGGGATTAAGTGTTGGAAAAAAATATCTATAGTTACATTAGTATATCTATACATTACTTACTAGCATATCTCTTCCCTTCTCACTCCATATAACTTGTAATCTTGGCAAAATAGGGTGGCTAAATCATGGAGTGACATATAAGGGAGTTGGTGACCGAATGAAGAAAAAGAAAACATAAGTCACATGCCCCTTTTCTCTATACATGACCGGATCCCTCCCCCCTTAAATTCCTCATTTTTACTTTATTTTTTAAATGCAATATTTGTTAAATTAAATGACCATAATGCCCCTCTTTAATTGGGCTAGGATTAGGCCAATCCTTTAATTCTTTTGGGCTTGAAATTAACTAGTTTGACTTACTAATTAAAATGAACTTGGGCCTTCACAATTAAATAATTGTGCTAATAGCATACTTGCCCATTAAATTTAATACTGGGCTAACTTAACAATTTAGTCGTTCTTAAATCAAATTATCTACAAGTCCAATGCTTAAATAAACTATTAGGCTTGTTTAAATTACTTGGCATCCTTAGTAGTATTAACCCTATTATCACATGAACTATTACTCATTATTATTGATATTTACACATTCTCATCAATCAATAATGTTAATTAACTTACATAACCCAATTAGACTTGTCTTATTCAAGTTTATTGAGTGTTTAATTAGGGTTTAACACCTTAAATCTATTTTCTAGATTATTAAAATACTTAGGTTAGTTAACTAACTTATTTGTCTTATTAATGAGACTTCCTTCAAACATTATAGCATATTATTCACATAATCACTTAATCATCCATAATCTATTACATATTATTTAATATATTTATTTACAATGTACCACAAAAATTCATGGTTATTACATTCTTCTCTCCTTATAAGAATTCTGTCCCCATAATTTCATTAAGGTTACTCAAAAAGATTCGGATAATTCTTCCTCATCTTTTCTTCAATTTCCCACGTAGCTTCTCCAGCATTGTGGTTTCTCCATAGGACTTTGACAGAATGTATAACCTTATTTCTCAATTTTTGCTCTTTCTTATCCAAAATTTCCATAGGAACCTTCTCGTACGATAAGTCCTTCTCGACTTGAATCGGCTCGTAGGATATCACATGCTTGTAATCCGGCTTGTACGGATGCAACACTGACATATGAAACAGATTGTGAATATGTTCCAGTTCAGGAGGTAGAGCTACCTCGTACGCCACTTCCCCTATCTTCTTTAGTATTTCAAACGGTCCAACAAACCTTGGACTCAGTTTACCTTTCTTCCCAAATCTTATCTTCCCATTCCAAGGAGATACCTTAAGAAATTCGTAGCTTCCCACTTCGAAATCTCTTTTCTTGCTATGAATATCTGCGTACTTCTTTTGTCGATCCTGAGCTGTTACCAATCGAGCTCTTATCACTTTGATGATCTCCACAGTCTGTTGCACCGATTCTGTCCCCAACAATTTTCTTTCACCTACCTCGTCCTAACATAAGGGCGTTCTGCATTTTCACCCATACAGAGCTTCATACGGTGGCATACCAATGCTTGCATGATAACTATTATTATATGCAAACTCTACCAGGGGAAGATGATCTTCCCAACTTCCCTTGAAATCCATTACAGAGGCTCTGACCATGTCTTCTAATGTTTGAATTGTTCTCTCGCTTTGCCCATCTGTCTGTGGATGATACGCAGTACTCAACCTTAATTGTGTCCCCATTATTTTTTGAAGACTCCTCCAAAAGTTTGACGTGAAGCACAGATCTCTATCAGACACGATTGATACTGGCACTCCATGCCTCAAAATTATCTCCTTGATATACAACTTGGCTAACTGATCCAAAGTATACCTGATCTTGATCGGCAAAAAGTGTGCTGACTTTGTAAGACAATCGACAATCACCCATATAGTGTCATAACCCTTCTGTGTCGCTGGAAGTCCTACCACAAAATCCATCGTGATGTGCTCCCATTCCCATTCTAGAATTTCCAACGGCTGTAATAGTCCACTTGGTTGTTGATGCTCTGCCTTGACAATTTGACAAGTTAAACAGCGGCTGACGCATTCAGTAACCTCTCTCTTTATGTTTGGCCACCAATAATGTTGACGCAAATCTTGATACATCTTAGTGCTTCCTAGGTGTATCGAATATCTCGTACTGCGTGCTTCTTGTAGAATCTTTTCTCTTAACTCTGGTACTGCGTGTACCTAAATTCTACCTTCAAATCTCAGCAATCCAGTGCCATCGATCTTATACTTCAGCTTTTTGCCTTCAGCCAATCGCTTCTTTATGTTATCGCATCCTTCATCATTCCTTTGTGATTCTTTTACCTTGTCTAATAAAGTCGGACTTGCTTCCATTTCTATTACTTTATCCGAATCCTTTGGATTTTTCACCTCCAACTCCATTTTCTCCATTTCTCGTACAAATTCTTCCTGGTCTGTTAATACAAACATTTTTTCTTAGCTCTTCCTGCTTAAAGCATCTGCTACTACATTAGCCTTTCCGGAATGATATAGAATATCACACTCGTAGTCCTTAATTAATTCTAACCATCTCCTCTGCCTCATGTTTAACTCCTTTTGTGTAAAGATATACTTCAGGCTTTTGTGGTCTGTGTATATCTCACACTTTTCTCTGTAGAGATAATGTCTCCAAATCTTAAGGGCAAATACTACCGCAGCCAATTCAAGGTCATGGGTAGGGTATCCCTTCTCATAGTCTTTTAACTGTCGTGACACGTACGCAATGACTTTACCATTCTACATTAACACGTAACCCAGTCCCTTGTGTGACGCATCACTAAACACTGTAAAACCCCATGTACTATCTGGTAAAGATAACACAAGTGCTTCACTTAATCTTTTCATCAATTCCTGAAAACTCTGTTCACACTTCTCTGTCTACACATACTTAACAGTCTTCCTCATCAGATTAGTTAATGGTGTTGCTATCTTCGAGAAATCCTGAATAAACCTTCGATAATATCATGCCAATCTCAAGAAACTTCTGACCTCTGTTGGCGTCTTCGGTTGTCCCCAATTTTTTACCGCTTCCACTTTAGCTGGATCAACAGAAATTCCCTCGTTGTCGATGACATGTCCCAAAAATTAAACTCTCTTCAACCAGAACTCAAACTTTGAATATTTTGCATATAGCTTCTCCCTTCTCAATGTTTCTAACACCATCCGTAGATGTTCAACATGCTCCTCTTCAGTCTTTGAATACACCAAAATGTCGTCAATGAATACCACCACAAATTTATCCAAATACGGTTTAAATACTCTGTTCATCAAGTCTATAAAAGCAGCTGGCGCATTCGTCAGTCCAAATGACATCACTAAGAACTCATAATGACCATAACGAGTTCTAAATGTTTTCTTTGGTACATCCCCTGTTCTCACCTTCAACTGATGATAACCAGTTCTCAAGTCAATCTTCGAAAAACATCTCGCTCCCTTAAGTTGATCAAATAGATCGTCTATTCTTGGTAACGGATACCTGTTCTTGATTGTCAACTTATTCAGTTCTCTATAATCCATACATAATCTCATTGAACCATCTTTCTTCTTTACAAACAACACTGGTGCTCCCCACGGAGATTCACTAGGTTGAATGTACTTCTTATCCAACAACTCCTGTAGCTGGATCATTAACTCTTTCATTTCTACTGGAGCCATCCTATATGGTGCTTTCGATATCGGTGTTGTCCCCGGTACTAAATCAATCACAAACTCTATTTCTCTGTCTGGAGGAAGTCCCGGAAGTTCTTCTGGAAAGACATCCCCAAACTCATTAAATACAGGTATCTATCCAATGTCCGAATTCACCATCCTTGTATCCACTACATGAGCCAAATAACCTTCACGCCCTTTTCGTAGCATTCTCTTGGCCTGCATCATCGTCAGACAACTCGTTTGTCTTGGAGATTTGCTACCATAAAATACAACCTTAGACTTATTCGGTGTCTTATGGCGTATACTCTTCTTTTGACAGTTTATAACTGCCTCATGGTTAAACAACCAATCCATCCCTAAGATAACAGCAAATTCTCCTAAGCGTATCGGAATCAAATTCACGCTTAACTTATGTCCCCTTATTTCCACACCACAGTTGTTATGGATAAACTCTATAGGGATCACTTCTTTGTTTGCAACTTCTATATTCATTGGGTTCTTTAACTTTTCACATGGTAAGTTTAATCTTCTAGCAAATTCATCAGACACAAATGAACAGGTAGCTCCCGAATCAAATAATGCGTAGGCATTTATATTATTGATCAGAATAAAACCTGACACCACCTCCTTTGATGCAACTGCATCTTTCACAGTCATGTTGAACATTCTTGCTATTGGCTTACTCTGTTGAACTGGTCCTCCAATGGTTAACTTTGTAGAACTGCTCTTGTTTCCACTTCCTCCATCTGTATTCTTCTTCAATGGACAATCTGTGACAACTCGAGAATTTAGGAAATTTTTAGAATTCTAATTAATTGGTTTAAGGTTCAAAATTAGAACCTAGACAGAAAATAAGTGTATGCGTTTGATATTTTTAAGAAGAAATTTTGAGGATTTCAAAATTCTGTAAAGGATTTAGGTGAATTATTCAGGATTAAGGGAATACGTTAATATGTTCTGTGTATATGTGTACAGTATGTGGTTCAGGGTCAAGGGTTGACCAGATAAACGATATCTGTAACAAACCCTATGTATATATTAAGAACGTCAACGTTCGGTTAGAAAAACCCTAGCGATTAACAAGAAACCCTAGAAACCGGTTCTGAAACCCTAATTTCGGTTCCAGGAATCTAAAACCCTAATTCATAATTAGGAAAAACCTAGGTGTTAATTTAATAATTATAATGTTAATTACGAAATATTTATCCTAATTTTCAAGTTATAGTAATTAGAAAACCCTAATCTAATTACGAAATGTAATTTTTATTCTAGAAAATTAATTTTCTATTAGAAACACTAATTCGTGGGTTGTAAACCCTAATGACCATTTTGACCCTAATTGCTTAATTAGCAATTTTAATTAGGAATTATTAATCCTAATTAGCAATATTTAAATTTATGATTAAGGAATTTTAATATAATTAGAAAATTCTAATTATAATTTAGAAATATAAAATTTCTATTTTTAGAAACCTAAATTGGAAATTTTAGAAAATTAAATTGTAAACCCCAAGGTTTTCCAGACCCTAAATCCTAATTGGCTCAAACCCTAAATCCTAAGGGTTTGGTCAATGTCCAAATTGCCATTAAATATAAAATATAAATGACATTAGTGCCCTTATTGCATTCTTTAATTGGTTGCGTGTAGATCTAGTCCTAAATTTAGCTGGTGAACCACTCCTAACCCTAGCCTTGTGCTACAAACCACATCAATCAACCACTTGCCAGCCATTTCATTGCATATGTATCAAATATATAGATTAAAGAGAGAGAAATGGGTCACTTTAATTTTTCATTTTCACCAAGACTCTCTCTCTCTAAAATTCGGGAAGGTAGAGTGAGAATGTGACAACCCCAAAATAGGTCCATTCCATCCAACCTATTCTGAGTCACCAAATACATGGTACAGAAAACAACTACAACTTTATTACAACAATTGTCGTGCAAAATACAACAACACATATGCTGTGAGTTTGGATACAAATATATACCAAATGTGACTCATGTCCCAACCGTGGATAGCACCTCACAATGACACCTTACATAAAGGTATAGTCAAAAACTGTTTTAGAAATTAGAATCTTTGGGAAGTGCTCAAGAAAACCCTTGTACATGGGAGGCCATGCTTCTAGGTTAAGATAGATATCATATGGCCACATAATTATCCTTGGTTGACCCAATAGACCCCAAAGAAAAACGAGAAGATTACTATCATATTCTTCCCAATGGGGAGTCTTCTCTTGACATATCATTATCACCACTGTCTCTAATTGAGAATTATACTTCAAACAAACACCAAGATTATATAGGTAGTGCTCGTAAATATACTCAGCAAGTGGATGAGCACATCTCTGTCTTATGATGACACGAGATTGTATATCATTAGACATCTTGTATGATAGTGGCAAAACACCCTTCCAACGTTGGGTTCATCTCACCCTATTTGATTCACCAAATATAACTACTAAATGACGACCACCGTTCTATTCCCCTGTTACCCCCGCTCGACCCAGCTACACTCTTATTACCTGAAAGGAATTGTGAAACAAAAGGGTGAGCACAACTAGCCCAGTAAAGAATATCATGACTAAAAATAAATAATTTATCAATAGCCTTTAATAGTAATAAATCAGAGATTTAGAACATATGGTAGATGATAAAAATTTTCAACCGTAGTTGCAGCGGAACGAGCAATCCATTAGAAGAGTCAAATAGACCATAAAGTCTATTATATTCTCCATGTTAAAAATCCACCAACAATGTTTTATCCCTGTAACATCACTCAACAGTTCTTTTCCACAATCATATGAATAACTCATAATCATAATTGTGATTCTAAATTTTTCTTCGCACCCAGGACGAAGAATATTTTCATCACATGTCATTACCTGAAACATCAAAGATCATGGTTATACTAAATCACAGTTCCTGTTCATAATCATGCTAATAAATCCATCTTTGCACTACGGCCAAAGATATTCATCAACAAACCATCTTTGCATTACAGGCCAAAGATATTCAACAACAGTTCATCTTCGCACTACAGGCCAAAGATATTCATCAATAATTCATCTTTACACTACTGGCCAAAGATATTCATCAACAGTTCATCTTTGCACTACAGGCCAAAGATATTCATCAATAATTCATCTTTGCACTACAGGCCAAAGATATTCATCAACAGTTCATCTTTGCACTACAAGCCAAAGATATTCATCAATAATTCATCTTTGCAACACAGGCCAAAGATATTAATATCTCAAAGAAATATATAATCATTTCAGAATTTATATAAACAATAATTATAACCATGTTGATCATTTTACCTTTGCACGTAAGCTAAAGATATTCAATTATAAATTTAATGGTCATGATCATACCAGTCAATAATTCAACTTTTCACTACTGGCCAAAGGGAACCCATAGTCATGATCATACCAAAAATCTACCCATCTTTACACTTAAGTCAAATAGAAATTTCTTCACCATGATTATAAAAATGTCATATATAATAGTAAAATCAATATAATCAAAACATCTTGATTTAATCTCAAGAGTAATATTCATATATCAACTATAATTTGGTCAGAAAGAGAAACTAATTTTGTCGTGAATAGTAACTCGTGAATAGTAACTCATGAATGGTACCTCGTGAATAGTAATTCATGAATAGTAACTCGACATGAAAAAGGTAGAAATTTCACAATAAAATCCATACCAATATTTCGGTATAATGATATTGAAAGAATAATATTTTTTAAGCTTATAAACAATTTATTTTAATTGTTTACACTTTACTAAATAATGCATTTAATCATCCTAAAATGTCAAACTCATAAGATTTCATTACCAATAACCAAAACCCTCATAAAAAATCTGCATATACCTCATATAGGATTCTCAAGCCATAAAATCCTATTTTCCAATTTTCTTACTCCACATAACATATTTAATTCATTTACTTATAACTAGTCCATTTTCATGAAAAATACCAAATTAGTTCCAAAAATATTTCTTTTCTGGGATTTAGCAGAATATAGTCCCATGTTGAACATATATTTTTCTCAGAATTTTTAAAACTCATTTACTATTTTTCATATGGCCAAAACCGCCGAATATTTAGACATTTATCATAAATTGTACTTTTATCCAAAAATTCCGAAATTCACAGAGTAAACTAATATTATATAGACATACTTCCAATAAAAATTTCATCAATTTTGGAGTTAACCACAAGGAGTTATAAGCGGTTACTTTTAAAATAGTCTTTTCTTATAAAATTCACAACTCTTAATCTATACATCCAAAAATCGCCATTTTTGGACACAATCAAGAAAAATCATCAAATTATCATTCTAAATTTTTCCAGAATTTTTGAAGGTCAGAAAAATTACGAAACTGAAAAACATAACAACTTTTAAAATCCCTTACTATCCCTTACCTCAAAATAGCAGTACTTCTAATCGGTATAAGGCTGAAAGAAACTTGCACTGAATAACAACTCTGAAAGCATCTAAATACTCACTAGAATATGCTTGACAATATAGAGAGAAAGAAAACTTGTTTCTGGTGTGATTTTCAATTCTAACATAAGCACCTATTTATAGGAAAATGCTAGAACGCCAAAGGAGACTAAAATAATAAAATATTAATTTTCTTTTCTACACACCAACCATCCAAGACCAGCCATCCAAGCATGCCAATTCTGAAAAAAATATAGCAGCCCACATGTTATTAACAGCAACCAAAGTGGGTCCCACCCTATAATTTAATAAAAAATATTTTATTTTTCGAAACTTCAATAATTCATAGAAAATAGCCCTTTTATCAGAAAATTCGATTCTCGAGAATTTTTATAGGAAATTCAATTCTCTACAACTCTGCAGAAGAAAATTTTTCCAAATTTCAAATAGAAATTAACTGAAATCCATAAACGGGCGATTTTACAGGCTATAATCAAATTTCAGTCAAGAAATGGGGTCCACCGACACACAAAGCATGTGCTAATCATTTAATACAACAAAAATACTCTTCCTCCTCATATACTCATATATCCCACATTCATTGTAAAACTATCACCATTATTATATTATTAAATATAATAATAAATTATTTTATCAGAAAAGATAAACTATCATTTTTCAACAATTGTCACTTAAAAATTTTTCTCCATCTATATCCACATAAAATTAATATTTTTCTCATCATATAAATTAATAATTAATTATTCACAAATAATATTACAGAATCACAGTACTTGCAACCAGGCCGTTCCCAAGAAAGAGGGGGCTTTCCAATAAGGATTTCTCCTTGTAGACACTCGAAATTTTCTCTGCTACTGACACTAACATTGCAGGAAGGCAGATTCGTCTTTTGTGAGAGAACCCTGAAAGACAATCCACAACCATACCGAATACTACCGGAGGTTCAGCATCAACCCCAGATCGCAATATGGGAGTAATCGTTCCAATCTTGGAGAACCCTGAGGCATGAAGATCAATACCGGAACACACACCAGAGAAGACCGATTAATCTCGGAGATGTATCCAGTCTCAACCCTAAACATGGGAATAACCTCCAACCATGGTGATAGCCCCAAAGAAAGCAATTTCGGCATTAACCCCGGAAATGCTTGTTACAAGTGCAACCAGCTTCAATCTCGGCGCTCACAACGAGATACACTGTTTCAGCCCGGCGATAACATTGGGAAGACAGATACACCTCAAAGATGACAATGAGGACTTTCAACCAATTGCAGCAGTCCAATCCCAGCGAAGCTGAGAAACGTCTATTGTATCGACCCAACCCGGCAATAACACCGGTAAGGGGCAACATCGTCATCTGACCAATATGATGCCACGCCAAATCGTCTCAACACATCTACGCAACAACGGCCCACAAGGCTAACCAATCCCGAGTTGCTATTGTGCGGGGTAACGGATGAAAGTTGAAGTTTGAAGACCGGAGGGAACCGTCCCATCTTTAAAGACTTCCTACAAACTCTAATCCCATGCCATCGTACAAACTCTCGACAACGGCGGTCCGAAATAGGTCCTGTATACCTCAAATGGATGCCCGGATTGCACTTCAAAAAAACCGAGTGGAAATTACAGTGCCCGCGTGCACGTACTTCGAGACGACCCGACCCGCCTTTGGTACACCTGCGGCACCTTTTGCCTATAAATAAGAGGCTTGAGGTGTTGATTTTTAAGAGAAAAAAGACGGGGAAACCCTACAGAATTCGCTCTACACTTGCCATACAGTGTATTTTCCCACTTTAAATACTTGTGAGCTCATATACAGCCCTCTTTTGTACCTACAAAAGCCAGTGTTTACCCACTTTAAAGATATAGAAGCCTTTTCTAGCAGTCAGCTGTAAGCCTTCTCACACACTTTAGAGTCTTTCTCTTCATCTTTGCACACACCCTTCTACACGTTGAGAGTCATGTTGCTTGCTTTTGCCCGGACTTCGGTCCGTGATTTCATTTCAGTATATATATATATATATATATATATATATATATATATATATATATATATATATATATATATATATTTACATATATATTGACTAACATTACCGAGTTATGCCTCGGTTGAGCCTAGACTTCGGTCTGGAGCGTTTATTGCATATATATATATATATATATATATATATATATATATATATATATATATATATATATATATATATATATATATTAACTGTGTGTCGGACTTTGTTCGATGAGCTTAAACTTCGGTTTGGTGCGTTTAATTGCTTTCTTATATATATATATATATATATATATATATATATATATATATATATATACTTCTATATATAAACTGTGGTCGAACACCGTTCGATGAGCCTAGATTTTACATCCGGTGCGTTTACTCGCTTATATATATATACTTATATATACGAACTGCTATCGAACTCTGTTTGGTGAGCCTGGATTTTGTATCCGGTGCGTTTACATGCTTTTATATATATATATATATATATATATATATATATATATATATTTAAATTTCGTCCCACCTAGAGTTTACTTCGTGGTGGTTGACCGTTTTTACAGTTTTATCTATATTTTGTCCCGCCTGGAGTTTCCTCCGTGGTGGTTGATGGCTTTTAACAGCTTTCTTTACATTTCTGATCCCCCATGGAGGTTCTTCGTGGTTGGTGATCATGTCTGTATATATATATATATATATATATATATATATATATATATATATATATATATATTTACTACTTTTACATATATACCTGCATACTGCTTTCATACAAATTGCGGTATCATGTGAGCATAGGAATCATGTGATCACAGATTCATCCCATTGGTTCTAGATTCGGTTCCCGTGATGGACATTTTTAGTTGTAAGCAGCTTGTAAATTATTCTGCGGTGTTTGAATTTCCTCAGATGGTTTCCATACCCACGAGGAAGTCGGCATTATTTTGTACATTATTTTCGTACGGATGCTTCGCAGTCGTCAAATAAAATCAACCAAGCTGCGCATTTAATAAAATGGGAGTGCAAAAGGCCTCAATTACTATTGAGAGACAGGGTTTGAAAAAGCCTCTTTTATAAAACAGCATTGCCATATCTTGCTAAAATTGAATTTTTACATAAATTCAAACCCTGCGTATATAGGTGCGAACGAGGCCTCGTACCACTTTCAAATAACAGCACATTGACTCACACACACACAGATTCAGATAATAGTTTCTTGAAAAGAGGCGGTCACCGTGGTAACACGGATGTCGTGGGGTGCCTAACACCTTCCCCCCGCATAACCAAGTCCCCGAACCCTAAATTAATCTCGGTTTCACCGACCCGTATAGCAGTGTCACATCACTGGGTCAATGTGCAAACGTTTTCTCGGTTGTGTTGGTACAACCATTTAAAAAACCAACAGGCGACTCTTAACAGTCCATCGTCGACATTATACATGTCGGACCTTTTTCACTTGTTTTTTCAAACAAATCTCACCTAAAATGAGAACACCAAAGAACAAGTAACGGAAAGGGACATCTAAAAATCCCGACGTCGATAGGTGGCGACTCCGCTGGGGACTCCAGTAAGAGGACTTAAGCCGCTATTTCAATCTTTTCAAAATTGTTATCTACTTGTGTGTGGATGTTGCATTTACATTGGATGAACGTGTACGAATGCATGTCTTGTTTATTTAGTGCCTCGCACTATAAACTGCCTGTGATGTTAGTGCCTCACACTATAAACTGCATGTGATGTTAGTGCCTCGCACTATAAACTGCTCATGATATTAGTGCTTCGAACATGTCATCATTTCATACGGTGAGACGCGATGTATGTTGTGTGGTCCCTCCACTAGGAGGCTATCCTGTCGGTGTTTGATTATTGGACTCGTGAGAAGCCTGATTCTCCGAGGCTCAGGAAAGGCACCACCCAAATTTGCTCCAGTTGAAAGACCGGATTAACTTCCCGTCAAGTAGATTGCAATGATTTGGGAACCTTCATGCCAAAAAGCCGCGAGAGTAACCTAAGATAGGTCAGCCTCTGATAAACCCAAAACGGAGGAAAGTCTCTTCATGCTTTCATTTTAAATTACACAATTTCATGACATATCTATCTCCATGTATTGAGAAATATGAAGGAATGTGTACACATATACATACATGCTACAAACAGCTGACATCCGTTTTTGCAGGATAAAATTCCTAAAATGGACTCATCACATTGCATATTAATATTCACCTTCCCTAAGGACTAAACTATGCAAGTCTTTCGCAGGGAGTCAATTGGGCCTACTACCCGTTCAAAATCCAAAAAGGCAACAGGCCTACAGTCAATTATGTCGTCATCCGACCAGACTGAACTTAATCTAGTTTCTCGCAAAGAATTCGATGGATTAAGCAAACAAATTGCAGATTTGGCTGTTCTGCACAAAGAATTACACCAGTCTACACAGGGTCAGAAAATACCCGTACATGCTGAATCCTCCATCCAAGGAGGGAGTCCGGTCATTACCATACCTAAACTACAGTTGGATATTACCAACAAAACTCATGATGCTCCCCATCCCACTGGAGACCCAGACACTGGTGACATCAAAAAGAAAGTCCTCCAAATGGAAGAGACCCTTCGCACTATCAAAGGAATTGGAACACACGGGAGTGTTTCATATGCTGATCTATGTATTTTTCCTGGTGTTCATTATCCAGAAAAGTTTAAAATTCATGACTTTGAAAAATATGACGGGTTAGGAGATCCTTATACACACTTAAAGGTATTTACTAGAGAACTTGGATCTTATGCAGAGGATGAAAAGCTTAGAATGCGATTATTCCAAAAGAGTCTAACTGGAGAAGCCCGTTCATGGTACACAAGATTAGACAACTCCAAAATCAATAGCTGGGAAGAGCTAGCACATGCCTTCCTCACTCAATACAGCTTTCAAACTCAAATGGCTCTTGATCGGTACCAAATTACCAAGATCAAAAAACAGTCTAACGAGTCTTTCAGAAAGTATGCCCAGAGGTGGAGACGCCTGGCTGCCCAAGTGAATCCTTCCATGACCGAATCAGAAATGGTCATGACGTTCATAGACATACAAGAAGCTCCCTTCTATGAGAGAGTTTTAGCCGGCATCGGCAAATCGTTTTCTGAAATGGTCAAACATGGGGAGATGGCTGAGATAGGATTGAAATCAGAAAAGATTCAAGACCTAGCTGCACTCAAAGCTGTTGCTGATCACATCCAGTCTGGAAATTATGGGAACAACCCGAGGAGGGTCCATAAAAAGAAAGAGGAAGATGTTTCCCTGATACTACATGGTCAAAAAGGCAGTCAAAATATGCCTGTTCAGAGGATAAACTATACTCCCTTTCCAGCATAGTCTGTAAACCCTCCAATACCAAAAGGTGGAGAAGCCAAACGCCCTCGAGTGTTCACACCCTTAGGGGATACCCTCGAGAATATCCTTAATCTTCTGACAACACAAAAGAAGATTACACATCTATTTCCACCAGCCAGCCCAAATGGAAGGGGTTTTAATGCTGCTCGGAAATGTGCTTATCATGCCGGGGCACCTGGACATGATACTCAAGATTGTTGGGCCTTGAAACATAAAATCCATGACCTGATAGACAACAGTGAGATCGTGGTCACTAAACCAGATCAACCTAACGTTCAAGACAACCCTCTTCCTCAACATAAAGAAGAAGAGGTCAACATGATTAATTGGAGTAGTGGACAGAGTTCCAACTTCAGCTGTGATTCTTCCCAAACCATCAAAGACGGTGATAACAGATGGGATTATGCAAAGTTTCAGTTCATAATGGAACAAAAAATGAAAGCTCTCTGCAAACAAATTGAGCAATTGGCGGAACTGGTGACTTATCAGCATCAAGTGACTAGTCAGCTAATCAGCCAGGAGCATGCCAGTCTCCTACCCATTGTCATGAATATTCCCTCTTCACTTTGAGAAAATGAAATACTGGAAGACAAAGTGACGAAGAGAGCAAATGCCAAGGCCCGTCGGGATTTTGCCAACAAAAGGGAATTCACCTATTTGGGTCAACCTATGGAGGAGATACTTCACATGTTAATCAATGAAGGAAGAATAAGTTCCCTTCTCCCTCCAATCAACCCCCGTTCGGGACAGTACAATTCTGAGGGAGTATGTCAATATCATTCCCAATCTCGTGGTCACAGCACAAAAGAATGCTGGGCACTCCACCACCTTATTCAGAACCTAATCGACAGTGGCGTACTGCGCCTGTCAGATGACGACACTGCGCTACGTGCCAGTGAGAATGCAGGTCCCACTAAATGGAAGAGTGTGGTAGCCGTCATATCTACTGAAGCTGATCAATCACTCGTCATGCTAATAATTCAACTCAAAGGAAGCAATAATCCTTTGAAAGTGGCCGCTCCCGAGCCAATCAATTTGCCATGCAGAGCACAATATCCTATTGTTAGCTTGCATAAAGTTCCATGGAATTATGGAGAAGGTGAAGGATCCACCTCACATACCACTGCTGCAGTGTCGAAAGAAAATCCACTGTACCTTCCCCAACGGGTGATGAAATCTGCCGTAAAATCAAAGGGAAAAATACCCACGGAGAAGATTTAAGAATTCCTCCGCACTATGAGTCATAACGAAGCTTCAGTGGTTTTAAGCTTGAAAGAAGCTCTACAACAGATATCAATTTTGGACTTTGTCCTCACTTCCGAGAATCACCGGAAGATCTTGTTAAAGGTTTTAGAAGAAGCCTATCTCCCGACATCTGTGGATGAAGAAAAATTTCAACATCTGGTTGATCACATTTTCAACGACAATGTAATATCCTTCACTGATGATGACATTCCGCCTGAAGGGACCGGTCATTGCAAACCGTTGCACATCGCAGTCTTGTCCTTCGGATATATGGTGGCTGGAGTCCTAATAGATGGAGGCTCATCCCTAAATATCTGCCCATATGCTACCTTGGTGAAGATGAATATCAATCCTAATCGAATCAGGAGTAGCCATACTATCATCAAAGCTTTTGATGGAGCCCGCCGGAATTCGGTTGGAGTAATTGAGCTGCCGATTGAGATTGGTCCTTGTACATTCTGCGTATCCTTCCATGTGCTCAAGATAGAGTCGGGATACAACCTGCTCTTGGGACGACCATGGATCCACATGGCTGGGGTAGTCCCCTCCACCCTTCATCAATAATTAAAATATATTGTCAACAACAGCTTGGTCACGGTCAACGCTGAACCAGAGTGTCCTCAACACGGGGATTTACCGGTCATCAATGCTAATGCGGACATTGAACCAGTCAGTTTTTATGCTTTGGAAATAAGCAATACCCAATACTATGCTATTGGAGCACCACTACCCGAACCCCAAATTTCTGTCAAAGTGATGTTAGCCACTCAAGAAATGATGTCGTTGGGTCATAAACCAGGACAAGGGTTGGGTAAAGATTGTCAGGGTATCAAGTACCCTATTCGCTTAACCAAGCACACTGGAACAACTGGACTAGGCTATTCGGCTAGCTCTAGTCACAGGAACCCTCATAAACATCCACAGGTTCTTTCAGCTTCAACTATGTGGTGTTTATCTTCGCCTTCAAGTGCTGAGTCCGTACAACCTCCTGTAAAGATGCCAGCCAATGTCATGGCTATGTTATTTCCTAAGCCGAAACCAGTGGAGGAAAAGAAAATCGTTATTCCAGATCCCGCAATCGAAGAAGAGGAGCGGAGAATCAAGGAGAACGTTGTCCGAATAATGTCGGGCATGCGTATCATCATCCATGATGAACATACCAACTGATACACCCCAGACGATGATTGCCCAGACATAATGGCCATCATTCGGGATAGAGAGGATGATGACAGTCCCTCCATCGCTGCGGTTCACCCGAACTTTGCTCTTGTCAATTGGAACAACATTCCTTGCATTGGTCGTCAAGGGTAAAGCGGGCAGAAGTTCTTTCTGCCCTGTAGATATAATAACTGCTTACTTTTCTGTACAATATTAGTAGTTTATTTTGCTAGTATATGCTAACACTGTGTATGATCAAACACGTTTCATATATACTAAGTGAAAGCATATTTTGTTTTAGGACTCTGAATTTAGATGTGCCTGTACTTGCTGATACGATGCCTTTCCTACACAGGGATTGTACCTTTGATGTAGAGAGGAATTCAGCCTTGATGGATACACAAGATGACATTGAGGTGCCTCCAGAAATTCAAGAATGGGTCAAAGATACACCTAAACCCAACCTTGATCAAATCACTTCTTTCAATCTCGGAACCTTAGAAAGCCTTAAGTTAATCCAGATTGGTTCAGACCTTACCCCAAACCAACGGAATGACATGGTTACACTATTAACCCAATTCTAGGATGTGTTTGCATGGTCTCATGAAGACACGGTGGGTTTGTCCACTTACATTGTCCTTCATCGCCTTCCCATTAAAGGGGGATTTAAGCCAGTCAAACAGAAACTCAGGCGATTGAAACCTGAGTGGAGTTTAAAGGTGAAAGAGGAAATTATGAAATAATTTCAGGCTAGTATCATCATGGTATCTACATATCATGAGTAGATATTCAATATCGTACCCATGCCTAAACCTGGAGGGAAGGTGCGAGTTTGCGTGGATTACCGGGACTTGAATAAAGCTTGCCTAAAAAATAGCTTTCCCGTGCCATTTATCCACATTCTCATTGACAATGCTGCGCAATACGACATGTACTCCTTTGCTGATTTCTTTGCGGGGTATCATCAAATCATGGTTGCAGAGGAAGATCGTGAGAAAACTGCCTTCATCACTCATTGCGAAACTTTTTGTTATAGACGGTTGTCATTCGGCCTCATCAATGCCGGAGCTACCTATCAACGAGCTATGATGGCTCTTTTCCACGACTTAATGCATAAAGAGATTAAGATCTACATGGATGACATCATTGTCAAGTCCTGGAAGGAGGATCACTATATAGACCATCTCAGAAAGCTATTCAACAGGTTGCGTAAGTACAACTTGAAGTTGAATCCAGCCAAATGCGCCTTTGGCGTTAAATCCGGCAAGTTGCTAGGATTTCTAGTCAGCCACAAAGGGATTGAGCTGGATCCTGCCAAAATCCAAGCCATCACGGAAATGCCCATTCCTCAGACAGAAAAGGAAATCCGGGGATTTTTGGGAAGAATCAACTTCATTAGCAGGTTCATCTCCCAACTCACAACAACCTGTGAACCAATCTTCAAACTATTAAGGAAGAACTCCTCCATGAAATGGAATGATGAGTGTCAGAATGCCTTCCTTACAATCAAGAAACAGCTAGTCAAAGCTCCTGTGTTGGTACCACCCAGGGACGATGTTCCCCTGTTTATGTACCTATCCGTAAGTGACAATGCTATGGGCTGCATGCTGGGGCAGAAGGACGATAGAGGCCAAGAATGAGCTATCTATTACCTCAGTAAAGGTTCAGCAGCAGTGAACACAAGTACACTCTGATCGAAAAGACGTGTTGTGCTTTAGCATGGGCTTCCATGAGGTTACAACATTACCTCCATGGTCACACAACCCATCTTATATCCTGCGTGGATCCTCTCAAGTACGTGTTCAACAAACCCATGTTAAATTGTCGGCTGTCCAAATGGCAGTTGATCCTACAACAATTTGACATCGTATATGTGACTCAAAAGTCCATCAAAGGTCAAGGAATTGCGGATCAACTGGCCACCGCACCTTTAGGGGATTTCAAACCCTTAGAAATATATTTCCCTGATGAAGGAGTAATGACAGTACAGCAACACCATCAGTACGATATATGCCAATCATGGAAGATGTATTTTGATGGAGCTGTTAATATGGAAGGTTCTGGAGCTGGAACAGTTCTAGTATCTGATACGGGGGAGCAGTATCCCGTCGCCGTCAAATTACAGTTTGACAGCACCAATAATACGGCTGAGTATGAAGGCTGTCTCATGGGGCTAAAACTTGCCCGTTCAATGGGCATCAGACGGTTAACTGTCCTTGGAGATTCAGAGTTGGTAATCCGACAATCCACCGGAATCTATCAAACCAAGGAACTACATTTGCTGCCTTACCATCAGCAGGTTTTAAAGATGGCTTTGGAGTTCGAAGAAATCTCCTTTTTACATGTTCCTCGTAATAGGAATGACTTTGCGGACGCATTAGCAACTTTGGCCTCCTTGGTTCATATATCAGACAAGGAGCAATTGCCAAGCGTCATAATTTCTCTGAACAAGGCCCCAGCCTACGGGAATTATGTTGGAGAAGTATCAGATGAGCTACCTCCCATCCCACAGCCTTGGTATCAGAATATCAAGGAATATCTGTGAGATGGATCTATACCCGCTGAGGCGAGCCCGACCGAGAAAAGGCGGATCCATCGACTTGCAACGAAATTCTACCTGAGTGGAGATGCGCTCTACAAAAGAGATGCACGATTAGGCCTCCTCCGGTGTTTAGACAAAGATCAAGCCCAAAGGCTCATGGATGAAATCCATGGCAGAGTCTATGGCCCCCACATGAGTGGCCCCCTCCTTGTCAAGAAAATCCTCAGAACGGGACATTATTAGCTATCTCTCAAAGTTGATTGCCATGACCACGTCAAAAGATGCTATCAGTGCTAGATTCATGGGAATGCTATACACGCCCCTCCACGGGAACTCCACAATATGAGTTCACCTTGGCCCTTCTCAATGTGGAGAATGGACGTTATCGGGCCCATTGAACCTAAAGCCAGTAATGGACATCGGTTTATATTCACCATGATCGACTACTTTACCAAGTGGGTAGAGGCAGCCTCCTTCCCCAGGGTCACTAAAGAAGTCATTATTGCTTTCATCAGAAATAATGTTGTTTGTCGTTATAGGCAACTAGAGGTGATTGTGTCAGACAATGCCAAAAACCTCAACAATAAGATGATGGAGGAATTGTGCAGTAAATTCCACATCAAACATCTCAACTTAGTCATCTATCGTCCAAAGATGAATGGTGTTGTTGAAGCGGCTAACAAAAACATCAAGAAGATTATGCAAAAGATGTCCGCCAACCACAAAGATTGGCCTGATGTATTGCCTCTAACTCTGTTAGCCTACAGAACATCCATGCGTACTTCAACTAGGGCAACCCCCTACGCACTAACCTATGGGATGGAAGCAGTGCTCCCCATAGAAGTTGAGATGGAATCTCTCAGAGTGTTGATAGACGCTCAGTTGGACGAAAATCAATGGGTACAAGACAGGTATCACCAATTGTCTCTAATATACGAAAGGCGAACCGCGACTATCTTCCATGGTCAGTTATAATAGCAAAGGATCGCCCGATCCTACAACAAAAAAGTCCGGCTACGGCAATTTAAACAATATGACTTGGTTTTGAAGAAAATCCTGGACAACCAAGATCAATCTAAGAGAAAATTCACTCCTAACTGGGAAGGCCCGTTTATTGTCAAAGAAGTATTGACGGGAGGCGCTCTCAAATTGCAAGAAATGGACGGTGATGAATTTCCACAACTCATCAACTCAGACGCCGTGAAACGGTACTATGTCTGAAGTAACTCGCAAACACCCTGGTGTCAAACCATCAGATCACCAGTCATTCCAGTTTTTTAACCCTTTACCACATACAACTTTTCTGCACTTTACCCCTCAGGGAAACATACTTTTCAAGCCAGCAGCCTGGCTTTCCTTTGCGCTCATACAACTTAGGTCATCCCACCGTGGATCGAACCTCTTACGTTTACAGTTTGGCTACCCATACCTGGGATCAAACTTTTCCTCTGCAGTTTATCCTCAACTTAGGATTAAACTTTCTCATCCCTGCACTCTGACCTGCACATGGGATTACGCTTTCTTTTCTCGCCCTGAGGGGCGAACTACGTCGACCTGATCTCCTCTTCAATAGGAGTACGTAGGCAACCATTTCATATGGCCCGGTCGCAATAAAACAAAAACAACAAAAATATTTCTACCCTTCTCTCCTCAAAAAAAATAACAAAAATATTCCTACACCATTTCTGCCACATACATCGTTGAACCTCTTACACCAGGTTCGAACTACGCAGACCTGATCTCCTCTTCAATAGGAGTACGTAGGCAGCCATTCATGGTGCGGTCTCACCCCCTACCAAAACACAAACCCTTGTCAGTTGGTACTCGGATCAAACATCAATCCACTACGTTTCATTCGGCTTCAGACCAATGGGAAGGAATTACCCAACCTCTCCTCGCAAATAGGAGATTCGGTGACCATCTAAGCTGCGGTCATACCTTGAAGAGTAACGCCAATCCATAAAGGATGGAATTAAATAGGCTTCTCCTGAATAGAAGTACTAGCGACCATCTGTGGTGCGGTCAATCTCAGAGAGGAAAGCCACACTCCTCTCCACATTTCAATACAGAAACCAGTCCCAAGACACCAAAAGATGGTAGGGATACATAGATCGATGATCCATTCTGAACTATCCAGAGACAACTCAATGTCTATCCACCCAGGAGGAATTCAGAATACATCAAGATCACAAGCCCTGAAGCAGCAGGCAAACTATCAAACAAATAGCAAGGTGTATCTAAAAGGGAAGTGATCCAAAAATATATTTCCTGTCATATATAATGCTGTTTGATATACATGATGTAAACTGTATATGACAAAATGGGTAAGCTAGTCTGTGCAGGTAAGTACAAGCTAATCTATGAGTCGGGATACACGCGAGCTAGTAAGCCCAACATAGCATCCCTCTCAGAAGAAGGATGTAAAGTTGTGGTCTCCTGTATGAGAGTATCCACACGACCCAATAGATCAGAAACCGTCTGCATGATGACCATATGCTCATCAATATATGCGCTCATCTCTACGATTATGTCAGTGGTAAGGGACCTCGCTATAGTACTGTCTGTGACGGCTACATCCCGGGTAGATATGGCACTATCCCGCTCAACTATCACTGCATCTCTGGCTAATCTGGCCTCATCCCGCTCAACAATAGCGGCATCCCTGCGAGCTAAGGCCTCATCTCTCTCCAACAGAGCGGCCTCCCTCACATCCAGAGCAGTCGACATCATAGATCGAACTTGATCTCTCTCAAAGGTCATCAGCTAAAGACTCTGCTCTAAGTACTTTGCCGGTTGTTGAATCGCAACAGTGCTGGTACTAGGAGAATCCAAAAGAAATGCTGGTAACCCAGCAGTGGGCTCCTTCTCGAAGTGGGTATCAATGTCCTCCACAGGCTCCACACCCTCTGCGTCGCTATCCGGTACTGCAGATACTATTGCAGTCGATAAAACCTCCGTCTCCATCCAGGCGGAATACTCTGCGGAATAACCTGGACTGCTTACTGAAAAAGCAGCTCCCTCACGATGGTCCCAACAAGCGTATACACGAGATCGGTCCTCGGCTAAGAGGTATCGGGCAGCTGAACGCTGACCTGTCGCCCTTGTGAAAGGATGAAAATCCTGAAACTGGTCGAACTGCGACATCACGGCCAATGGGTGATAAGTAGTCACACCCCTCAAGCCGGCCAGAGGGAGGAAATGCATGCCTAGAGCATGAGTAATAAAGCTGTATGGTGAGCTAAGCCCCGAGCATAGCAATATGCTAAATGGGTCTCTGATGTCTGCCAAAAATGCAGACCAGTACTGAGCATCTATACACTCCGATGGCTGAAAGGAGAATGACATGGACACATCGTGGGTAAACCAATATCCATGCCGTCTAAGGGTACCAATCTGTCTCAAGTGTGACATGAACCGCACATACAGAAGGACTGAGCTCCCAGTAAACACTCCTGATGGATAAGTACTGCAGTAGGATGCTAACCGCAGAGTCTCTGTCAAGTTCATAGGCACAATGGTATGACCCTCCCTGAGAGCTCTCACGACCATGATAACACCTATATCTATCTCATCCATATACCATGGCATGAACACATATGATAGTACACATAACATCAGTACGTCAACTCTGGCTAGACGCCAATGATCCTCCGGTGCGGTGAAATCCCCGGAATGTCGTGAGTAACTGTCCTCTGAGCCAAATCTGTTGTACAGAAAACGCTGAGAGATCACATGGCCAGATGTCAGCTCATCCTGCGCTACTCTGCGCCTCAATCCTGTGAGAGTCATGAATTGTCTACTCATGTCTCCCAGAGCCATATGCATGCAAGGTCTGTCCAAGGGCAGAATCGTCAAACATGCATACTCCTCCAGAGTATGAGTCAACTCATGGGTGCCAAAGCGGAATACCTGCCTGTCAGGTTGCCAATGCTCTAGCATCCCATCTACGAATCCTGCAGGAACCTGAAATGCCAAAAGAGTCATGGTATGCTGCAGTAACATCTACGGTCACCCTGTCTGGTGGTGACATACTATCATACCACGATCGCATACCCGATGCCGCCACTGACGGTGGGGTATGATCTATACGGCTAACTGTCGAAGAAGACATCTGTGAGGGCCGTGTCGTAAGACCATCCAGGGGTCAATGCCGAATATCTTTGGACATATATACATATGCATAACATGATACATGCATAACAGATAATGGATGACAATATGATATAGGGAATGAAAAAGATTGTGCATACATTCCTAAGCATATCATCATCTAATATATCAGCTCTGTACAGCTACAAATACAGGGAAATGGGGAACAGACGCCCTACTACTAACAGAGGCCTATCAAAAGATATAGCGAGAATGGGGAACAACCACCCAATATCTAACAAAGGCCTATCAAAAGATATAACGAGAATACATCAGAAGAAGACAATGGTGTCGATATCCACATCATCAATCCTATCCACCTGATGTAAGTCCTCCTGAGTCACTGGATCTCTATCAACAGGGATGTCAGTCCTATAAAGAGGAGGATCTGCGCCAGCAAAACAAAATGGGTCATCCGAGGGGCCAGCGCCTGAGCTGGAAGGAACAAATGACTCCGCCTCTGCTGGATCTCTGCCCAAGTGCCGAATAAATATATGTGCCTGGTCCAACTGACGGGTCAAGCTATCAATCTGGGTCACATGAGTCGGATCTCGGACATAAGCTATCCAATCCGTCATCATCAAGGATCCAGGAACCATGTCCCCCATAAACTGTGTGGCGCGAGACTAGGCTCCAATAGTACGAGGAAGCCACCAACACTGGAATATCTCCTGAGTACATGGACCCTCTGATAATACAAATCCGTCAACACCCAACAACGAGATATCAATGGCGGGTGACTGCGATATAGGCCAGTGACGCCTGACAGGAGGTAAGATCGGTATACGAATCTCCCCTATGGTGCTCCTAATAGAACGCTCTCCTAAATAGAGCTCCCAGCCTCCATCCGTGAAGAAAGGAACTCTCCTGGTGGAAATCACATACTCGACTCCAGTTGGGTATCCATCTTTAAAACCCACGGTCAGGTGTTCCTCGAAATAGGGAAGCCATGTGATGGTGTCGGCCGTCAGCAACTCCAGCTCCATACGGCAATGAGTGAATCCCTCAGCTACAGGGGCCTCCGACAAAATAGAATGATGCCATCGTCGTCCTCGTGGATAGGTGTCTAAATCTAACGCACTCACGGGACGCAAGCATGGAAGCCTCTCATAGGCCTAAAACTGCCAACACAAAGGCAAACATCTGCTGTCAGTCAACACTCTTAACCTATAAATGGTAAATGACAAGAGAAATACTCACCAGCAGAAATGGATAAAATCCTAGCCAAGCCTCGGTCAAACCCTGTGAGTGCATACGCATGCCCCGGAGGAAATAGGCAAAGGTATAGGAGCCCCAATTGTACTCTCCAATACGGTCCACGTCACGCGTAGCGCTGACCAAAGCAAAAGATATCGTGGAAGAGTTATCTGCTATGAAGCAGCCTCGAATGATCATCAGGAACAATCGCCGCAGAATGCGATCCCTGAACCTGACATCATCAAGATGGGCTCACTCAATAGCCCACTCACAGCATCCACGCTCAAAGGACCTGAACGGACGGTCCTACCTTTGAGTGCCGTCGCCGAAACTCCTAACAAGGATCTGACTGCAGTAGGGGTAATATTCGCCATGCAAGGCACTGGCTCCCCTCCAAACTCCACGCCGGTGATAAATCGCCAATCCATCGACGTCATCATCACCTCGCAATCCAGCAAGTGGAGTGACTGAGTCTGGTGAAACCACCGCTCAGACAATGCCCTGAGGTAACCCTAGGGACAACGACGGGGAAGGATGGGGAAGAATGCCCCAAATCCCCACTTATGCACTACTGCTCTATAATCAGGATGAAGCGCCTGGTACATGGAGTGGATGCTAAACCAGTTCCCTCGAGGTTGTGTAAAACCTGGAACCTGCATGAAATGCAAATCTACGTCAGAACCCTTTAATCCTCATCAATAGGAAAGAAGGAAAAGAAAAGTCTAACGCCATACCTCGTTAGCATGTAAGTACATCGATGGATGTCTGTCCAAATCACCCAACAACTCTGGGTTCGCCACTTGAATGCTCGGAAGCTCCCTACAAGGGACAGATGCAGTAGGAGCGGGGACGTCCGGAACATCTGCCTGGACAGGACGGATCACAACCTCCACCAACTGACGAGGCTGTCTGACAGAACGGGGATGAGGCACTTCAGAAGCCCTCTGCCATACGCCAGAAGCGGTCCTATAGGAACTGCTCGGCTGATCCGGATCCATAATATCTGGACAACAAGTCTCCAAATCACCTCAGAAAGGGTGTGGTATTTCCTTACCTGGAGCTTTCTCTAATGCATTTATGATTATATGCATGCATGCATTTACTTTAACAAACAATGGAGTTAAAATGCATGACTACCCAATGCCTACCTTTTGAAATTTTTTGCCATAGTCCCCTTTGAAAATAGGACTATCCACATGCACTCAGGCATGTTTAGGTGGCCATTCAGTAGCACACCTGCCCCAAAGTCATATACACAATATATGCATTAAAAATCAAAAGTATCATGCATAAGGCCAACCTCAATGCTAGGAGTACTTTGCCTTTCTACCTTTTGCTCATTGGACCTCAAATAGGACAAAAAATAGCAGAAAAAGGTGCTAATTTAACTATCTCAAAAGTCAAATTTGTTCACATCATTATGTTCAGCATGGTTTAATACTAACATTTACTATGTTGAATATTTTTTATCAAGTCATTTGTGCATACATAACCACTACTATGTGTTTAGATGCATTTCGTGCAATAACTCACAATCTAACGAACAGAAACTAAAGAAAATACAGGCATATGTTACCAGGATAGTGTGGAACACTTGCACGGTGATAGAATTTGCAGAAAGCAGCCCGAACTCAGTAGATCTGAAGATGGCTCACGGTTTTCTCTAAGCGAAACAAGTTAAAAGTGACTTGTGAATGCTGCTGGCTGATGGATATATGATCCATCCCTGACCGCAGGCCTATCTGCGGCTGCAGCAGGTACACCTGCGACACCCCCATGTGGGTCCCATCCCTCTAGCTCGGTCCAGTTCAAGTTGCAAAGGAGGTCTTACAAATTAAAAAGGTCAAATCGAGAATAAAGACGCCACGCGATTGAGCAAAACTGCATACAATCCTGGTCTTCTCTGATGAGACTTTGAATCGGTACATCACGCATTGGTATTCGCCCACACACAGGGTACACTATACTAGTGATCTCAAATGATCTTAGTCAAGCTCGACAATACCATACGCAGGTCCAGTGCTGCTTTCTCAGGATCATCGTCCTTATCAACCTAGATCCCCGACGGGGGTTACAACGTGACTCCCCGACGGGGGTTACAACGTGAGTCCCCGACGGGGTTACAACATTGATCCCCGGCGGGGGTTACAACGCGTGTTCATCCGTTGACACACAAATCAACGAAGGTCAAGCAGCCTTGACATTATCTCAGCCGATGACAAGTAAACCCATCAGAGCATACAGAGTTGTTCGATCAATGCATATGTCCCTAGTAGATCTCCCGATGGGTTTGCAACGTGAATTCACGGTAGGGGATTACCACGTACATTTAAGCCGTTGACACACACATCAACGAAGGTCAAGCAGCCTTGACATCATTCTAGCCGATAGATGGTTAGACCTATCAGAGCTCTGGAGCCATTCATGGTTCTTACCACCCGATTACCCATATTCCCCGGCGGGGGGGGGGGGGGGGGGTCACAACACAATGTTCCATTGATCTACACGACAGCGGAAGTCAAGCAACATTGACAGTATATCCCACAGGATTTTTTAGCCGTTGATTCACATATCGGTGAAATACACGTCAACGAAGGTCAGGCATCCCTGACAACATTTGCTGTTGGCAGTAACTCTAACAGAACGCTGACATGTCCTGACGATACAAAGCAGGAGATTGTCATCAAGGAGGATGGATGATGGAATATGTTATACACATCCTCAAACAGATTAAGCTTTATCCCCACAGATCTCTTACACATAAGAGGTACCTCTGTAGGATTCAGTCCTTATCTAAGAATTTGATGATAACTCCAACATCAACATCCTGACAGACTCAGATTATACATCAAATCTGGTCTTCATTGCCAATCCCCGGTTGAAGCAACAGGGAGCCAGTAATTATCCTCAGCGTGTTGGGCTACAACCTCGTACACATGCATCATACATCTACATCATGTTGCTATCCATAGTACCCTATTTGTCTTATTACATTTCAAGTGTCTAGGATTCTTTATCCTACCCATGCGTCGCTATGCATGAGTATGATAAAGAGGGGCATCTGTAGACACTCGAAATTTTCTGTACTACTGATACTAACATTGCAGGAATGCAGATTCGTCTTTTATGAGAGAACCCTGAAAGGCAATCCACAACCATACCGGATACTACCAGAGGTTCAGCATCAACCCCAGATCGCAATCTGGGAGTAATCGTTCCAATCTTAGAGAACCCCGAGGCATGCAGATCAATACCGAAACATACACCGGAGAAGACCGATTAATCTCAGAGATAACCCCGAGGTATCCAGTCTCAGCCCTAAACATGGGAATAGCCTCCAACCTTGGTGATAGCCCCAAGGAAAGCAATTTCGGCATTAACCCAGGAAATGCTTATTACAAGTGCAACTAGCTTCAATCTCGGCGCCCACAACGAGATACACTGTATCAGCCCGGCGATGACATCGAGAAGACAGACACACCTCAAAGATGACAATGAGGACTTTCAACCAATTACAGCAGTCCAATCCCAGCGAAGCTGAGCAACGTCTGCTGCATCGACCCAACCCGACAATAACACCGGTAAGAGGCAACATCGTCATCTGACTAACACGATGCCATGCCAAGTCGTCTCAACGCATCTACGCAACAACGGCCCACAAGGCTAACCAATCTCGAGTTGCTATTGTGCGGGGTAACGGATGAAAGTTGAAGCTTGAAGACCGAAGGGCACCGTCCCATCTTCAAAGACTTCGTACAAACTCTAATCCCATGCCATCATACAAACTCTCGACAACGGCGGTCTGAAATAGGTCCTGTATACCTCAAACGGATGCCCGGATTGCACTTTAGAAAAATCGAGTGGACATTACAGTGCCCGCGTGCACGTACTTTGAGACGACCCGACCCGACCAGACCCGACCAAATCGGGCCGACCGGACCCGCCTTTGGTACACCTGCGGCACCTTTTGCCTATAAATAAGAGGCTTGGGGTGCTGATTTTTAAGAGAAAAAAGACGGGGAAACCCTGCAGAATTCGCTCTACACTTGCCATACAGTGTATTTTTCCACTTTAAACACCTGTGAGCTCATATACAGCCCTCTTTTGTACCTACAAAAGCAAGTGTTTACCCATTTTAAAGATATAGAAGCCTTTTCTAGCAGTCAGCTGTAAGCCTTCTCACACACTTTAGAGTCTTTCTCTTCATTTTTGCACACACCCTTCTACACGTTGAGAGTCATGTTGCTTGCTTTTGCCCGGACTTCGGTCCGTGGTTTCATTTCAGTCTATATATATATATATATATATATATATATATATATATCTATATATATATATTTACATATATATTGATTAAAATTACCGAGTTATGCCTTGGTTGAGCCTAGACTTTGGTCTGGAGCGTTTATTGCTTTAATATATATATACTTATATATATTAACTGTGTGTCGGACTTTGTTCGATGAGCCTAAACTTCGGTTTGGTGCGTTTAATTTCTTTCTTATATATATATATATATATATATATATATATATATATATATATATATATATATATATATATATATATATAAATGTGGTCGAACTCCGTTCGATAGCCTAGATTTTACATCCGGTGCGTTTATTCGTTCGATATATATATATATTTATATATATATATATATATATATATATATATATATATATATATATATATACTTATATATATGAACTGCTATCGAACTCTGTTCGGTGAGCTTGGATTTTATATCCGGTGCGTTTACATGCTATATATATATATATATATATATATATATATATATATATATATATATATTTACATTTCGTCCCACCTGAAGTTTACTTCGTGGTGGTTGACCGTTTTTATAGTTTTATCTACGTTTTGTCCCGCCTGGAGTTTCCTCCGTGGCGGTTGATGGCTTTTAACAGCTTTCTTTACATTTCTAATCCCCCATGGAGGTTCTTCGTGGCTGGTGATCATGTCTGTATATATATATTTACGGCTTTTATATATATACCTGCTTACTGCTTTCATACAAATTACGGTATCATGTGAGCCTAGGAATCATGTGGTCAAAGATTCATCCCAATGGATCTGGATTCGGTTCTCGTGATGGACATTTTCAGCTATAAGCAGCTTGTAAATTTTTTTGCGGTGTCTGAATTTCCTCAGATGGTTTCCATACCCACGAGGAACTCGGCATTATTTTGTACATTATTTTCGTACGGCTGCTTCGCAGCCGTCAAATAAAATCAACCAAGCCGCACATTTAATAAAATGGGAGTGCAAAAGGCCTCAATTACTATTGAGCGACAGGGTTTGAAAAAACCTCTTTTATAAAACATTATTGTCATATCTTGCTAAAATTGATTTTTTACATAAATTCAAACCCTGCGTATATAGGTGCGAACGAGGCCTCGTACCACTTTCAAATAACAGCACATTGACTCACACACACACACACACATTCAGATAATAGTTTCTTGAAAAGAGGCGGTCACCGTGGTAACACGGATGTCGGGGGGTGCCTAACACCTTCCCCCCCGCATAACCAAGTCCCCGGACCCTAAATGAATCTCGGTTTCACCGACCCGTATAGCAGTGTCACATCACTGGGTCAATGTGCAAACCTTTTCTCGGTTGTGTTGGTACAACCATTTAAAAAATCAACTGGCGACTCTTAACAGTCCATCGTCGACATTATACACGTTGGACCTTTTTCACTTGTTTTTTCAAACAAATCTCACCTAAAATGAGAACACCAAAGAACAAGTAATGGAAAGGGACATCTAAAAATCCCGACGTCGACACTCCTTTTTGGCGCGCAATTAGATGACCAAACCTCTCCTTAGACAGAACTTTTAGACATTGCCAATAATGCTATCTAATAATATTATTCCAAATAATATGAATTATTGATCTGATAATGGAGATGTTGTGCAGTGACAATTATTGAGCGACAATAATATAAAAAAATTAACGCAACAATTATTGAATTAATAAAATAAAATATTGAACAATAATTACTATAACAATTATTGAGTAGTGCCTTATTACGTAAGGATCAATAATTTAAAAATACTGTGCAATAACACGTATTACTGTATTTTAACCACCGAATATTCCAACAGTGTTAACGGTAACAACTACGCCGTTAATTATAAAAACTCAATTTTGTCGTTATCTTCATCTGACAGTTATTTTGTTATGGGGCCTACAAATGACTACGCCGTCGTACGGATATTCCCGATAAAAAGAATATTCCACGACCAAACAAATATTCCCCGACAACAATGAATATTTTATAGCCACTTACGTATTTTGAAAAATTTTTCATATATCACCCTTAACTTTAACTTTTATCTATTTAACCATTTACTGAATAGTAATTATAAGAAAAATTGAATACTTTTATTTTATAAAATTCGGGGTCTTAGAGAGAAAGTGAGAAAAGTTAAGCTAAGATCATGTGTTAGATCTCCAAGAACAAACATCAAGGATCAGAAGCAGAATCAAAGCTTCAAAAGGTATAGGAACCCTAATTTTTAAAATCTTTTGATTTGATGTTAAAAGTTGAAATTGGTTGGTTTGAAATGTGTTAGAGGGTATTTTTGAGTGATCTGGGTTGTTGGATCATGGATCCATAACATCTAGAGGCACGAAAATTAAGTTTTTAGAACTGGTCAAGAACCCTAATTTTGTTGTCTGACAAGCCAATGTCAGTGTCTTTAGATCTGTATGTGTTAGTCGTTTTCTGTGTTTTATGTTTTGGATCTAATCTATGCCATGTGGTCTTTAGTCTGGATCTTGAATCATGTTTAGATCAGGTATATATTTCAAGTTATGAGTGGTCAAAGTGAGTTGACCGACCACGAAACTGAAATCTGGGCAGTCCAGAATTTACAATTTGAGTATGACAAGTTTTTCTAGGCCTCAGAGCTTGCTTCGAACAGGTGATTTGGCCATGTTTGTGTTCAGGACTTGTATTCTGGTTAGAGAGCTTCACATCCAAACCTTTAGATCACTTAGATGTTACCCAAAATCAAAGTTATGTCTGGTCAAACAACCGTTGACCATCAGCCGGATGAACTTTTCTGGAAAACCCAGAAAGTTCAAAAACAACTTCAGACCCCTACTTTGACCGGCTTGAATCGTGTGCATCTGTTGTTGTTATGATGATTTGTTGTTATGTAAATGAAGCCTGACATCTCCACTACAGGATACAACCATTACTTTACACAAACAAAACCCAGAACGCATGATAGGAGGTTTCAAAGTAGGCACCATGAACTGCCTGGGTTTCTGTGTTACCTAGAAAACCCAGACCAGTCTCTGACAAGAAGATTGAGAGCTTAGATCTCTCAGTTGTATTGTTGTTTGGTCATAAAATCAAATGTTAGTTGTAGTATTATACTTATACTACATGACTAGAAACATTAACAGCCTAGAAAACCTTATAAACACAAATCTACCTCCGGTCAAACCCCCTACCTTGGTGTCTGACATGAAGGCTCAAGAACACATCAAGAACACCTGTAGTGACGGGTCAGTCGCTATAGGGCCCTTTAGCGACGGTTTCTATTTATTTAATTTCTAAATTTTCTGAAAATTATTTAAAAATAGATAAAAATAATTTTTAATTATTAAAAATACTAAATAAATTTTGAAAAAATATTTTAAAGTCTGAAAATTAGTTTTTAATTATTTTGATTATATTTCAAAAATATTTAATATTTTTGGGAATATAAAAGGTATTTATTTATTTAATTATATTATTAAATAAATTATTTAAAATGATTTTTAATTCATGAAAAATCATGAAAAATTGTATTATGGTAAAAGAAAATATTTTAAGTGACTTTTAATATTTTGTGATGAAATTCATTAATTAATCAGTATACTGATAATTAGTTTATTTAATAACTATATTAAATAAATTATGGAAAAATAGAATAAAAAATTTAAAAATCATATAAAAATGATTTAGGTATTATAAAAATATTTTAAGTTGTAAAATATAACTTTTGATATTTTGTCATAAAAATATTAATATTTTAATATTAAAATTAATTATCGGATAATGAATTTAATTGTTTAAAAATCATATAAATATAATTTTAAGGTATTAAAAATACTTTATGATATTATAAATATATTATAATATTATGACATGTATTTCATTAATATTTGATAATAAATAAATATTAATGATAAAAGAATTAGGTAGTATTTAATTTATTTAAATACGTTTTAATGATTTAAAAATCAAGATAAATGGTAATAATTATTTAAAAATTATTACGAGCTTATAAAAAATATTTTGACTATTATTAAAATTATTTGAGATAATTGTTAACTGTTAGGCAGAGTTTAATTAAACTTAGACTCAATAAAAGTCCGACTAGACCGTCGGGACTTTAGAATTTTGTCGAAATCAAGATAGACTGCAATAGTTTGACTTGATACCGAGTCCTATGTGTGTTATAGACTGATAAGGTTATGTGTTATGTGTTTAGGCTATTCTATGTATATCTATATATATAATAGTATTATATTGTGATGATATTATTCTAATATTGGAGATCTATATTACTAATATTAGGTCTTCGGATAAAGCGTTATAAATTGTGTAGCGGTAATCAACGATTCAGGCAAGTTTGTTTTTACTTAACTCTACTAAGAGTTGTTTCATTCGGATAAGCTTATGGTTAATCATTGCTGGTTGCCATGAATTGTACTCTGTACATATTGCATGTATAAGTCAGGTATAAAAGGCTGATCACCTTCATTACCAGTTGGTTCAGATATATTTGTTCATGTGTAATACTTGTTCAGTCATAAATTTGTTCCTGTTAGTTCATAATTATATTGTTGAATTATAGCCAGCTTATTATTCAGACTCTTTCAATCATGATATATCGTTATATTATTGAATTTAAACTTGCCGGGCAATCCTTATGCTCACCCTTGCTATATCATGATAAAACATTACAGATTAAGGCGAATGCGTTGGATTTATGTATACGATTAGATTTGTAATAGTAATGTATGATGATACTATTATGTATTAAATAAGTTATGTTTTGTGTATAAGTTAAGATTACTCGACCTTGGGGAATAGTGTGATAAATGTATTGTATAAATAATTTATGTTTATATCTTTCGCAAATAGTTGTATAGTGTTAGAATGATCGAACTGGATCCGCGCTGATTCGGGACCTCGAATTCGGGGCCTTCACAGTTGGTATCAGAGCTGTTGGTTATGAACCATAGGTAGGAATACCTGAGACTAATAACCACAGTGATTAGGATAAGTACTAAATCAAATAGAGTTAGTTGGTCGATAAGATTCAAAGACGAATCCCGGCGAGTTGCAAGATACATGGTTCCCTAACTCTAATAATAAAGTTAAACAGTAGTGATGAATAGATCGAGTCTAAAAGACTAAAAGTGCAGTGATAGGAGATCGTAAAACAAAACGATCATAGTATAGAAATGGATCGTAACGTATACGATGAGATCACCCCATGATCGGATAAGGTTTTAGTATGGAGAAGAATCAATCTAAAGATTGAACAACTTACAGCAAGATTGCTGAGTGTCAGCTGTACTATGAATTGGTACAAATTCAGGAAAGGATTATGAATACGGATTAAATGAAATTCGTATGGAGAAGGGAGTTAAGATTAGGTGGGGATTCAATTGAGGATTCATGTCAGCAGCTGAGTTGTATAATTCTTTGTATGGGCGAGGAATTATACTTGGTGTAAAAATTACTTAGTTTTGGCAATGATAATCATTGAAATATTTGTGTTGCGCTATTTGCTAAATGCATGTTGTCGACGTCTGGATTTTTTAATTGTCCCTTTTCGTTACTTGTTCTTTGGTGTTCTCATTTTAGGTGAGATTTGTTTGAAAAAATAAGTGAAAAAGGTCCGACATATATAATATCGACGATTGGACTATAAAAGTCGCCAGTTGGTTTTTTAAATGGTTGTACCAACACAACCGAGAAAAGGTTTGCACATTGATCCAGTGATGTGACACTGCTAAACGGGTCGGTGAAACCGAGATTCATTAGGTTCCGGGGACTTAGTTATGCGAAGGGAAGGTGTTAGGCACCCCCCGACATCCGTGTTACCACGGTGACCGCCTCTTTTTAAGAAATTGTTATCTGAATATGTGTGTGTGTGGGTCAATGTGTTGTTATTTGGAAGTAGTGCGAGGCCTCGTTCGCACCTATATACACAGGGTTTGAATTTTATGTAAAAATTTAATTTTAAGAAAAATATGGCAGTGATGTTTTATAAAAGAGGTTTTTCAAACCCTGATGCTCAATAGTAATTGAGACCTTTTACACTCCCATTTTATTTCGTATTTGGCTGGATTGATTTTATTTGACAGATGCGAAGCATCCGTACGAAAATACTTTACAAAAAGGTGCTGAATTCCTCGTGGGTATGAAAACTATCTGAGGAAATCTAAACATCACATATATATTTACAAGCTGCTTACAGCTGAAAAGGTCCATCACGGGAACCGAATCTAGATTCAGGGGACTGAATCTGTGATCACATGATTCCTAGGCTCACATGATGCCGCAATTGATATAAACGCAGTAAGCAGGTATATATATAAAAGCTGTAAATATATATATATATATATATATATATATATATATACATACATGATCACCAACCACAAAGCACCTCCATTGGGGATCATAAACATAAATAAAGTTGTAAAAGCTATCAACCGCCACGGACGAAACTCCAGGCGGGACAAAATATATAGAAAGTTGTAAAAACGGTCAACCACCACGAAGTAAACTCCAGGTGGGACGAAATGTAAATATATATATATATATATATATATATATATATATATATATATATATATAAGCATATAAATTCACCGGATATAAAATCTAGGCTCATCGGACAAAGTCCAACAACAGTTTATATATATAAGTATATAAATATTAAAGTAGTAAACACACCGGATGTGAAATTCAGGCTCACCGAACAGAGTTCAATAGCAGTTCATATATATAATTATATATGTAAGAAAGCCATTAAACGCACCAGACATAAGTCTAGGCTCATCGAACAGAGTTCGACACGCAGTTCATATATATAAATGTATATATATATATATATATATATATATATATATATATATATATATATATATATACAAAAGCAATTAAACGCTCCTCGATTGGGCCTAGACTTCGGTCTGGAGCGTTTAATTGCTTTTGTATATATATATATATATATATATATATATATATATATATATATATATATATATGTATATACAAACAAAAAATAAACCACGGACCAAAGTTCGGGCAAAAGTGTGCAACACGACTCTCAACGTGTAGAAGGGTGTGTGCAAAGATGAAGAAAAAACTTTAAAGTGTGAAAGAAGGCTTACAGTGGGTTGCCAAAGAAGACTTTAATTTCTTTAAAGTGGGTAAACACTGGCTTTTGTAGGTGTAAAATAAGCTATATGTGAGCTCACAAGTGTTTAAAATGAGAAAGCACTCAGTTTGGGGTGAGTACAGAGCAAATTGGGCAGGGCTTTCTCACCGTTTTCTCTTACAAAATGGTCACCCCAAGCCCTCTATTTATAGAGGGTGGAGCCGCAGGTGTACCAGAGGCAACCCAGGTTACCCCGAGTTTTTCGGGTCGGGTCGTCTTGAAGTACGTGCACTCAGGCATTGTAATGTCCACTCAGACTTTTAGAAGTGTAATTCGGGCAACTGTTTGAGGTATACAGGACCTATTTCAGACCGCCGTTGTCGAGAGTTGTACGATGGCATGGGATTAGAGTTTGTGTGAAGTCATTGAAGATGGGAAGGTGCCCTCCGGTCTTCAAGCTTCAACTTTCATCCGTTACCCCGCACAATAGTCACTCGGAATTGGTTAGTCTTGTGGGACACTATTGCCTAGAGACGTTGAGACGACGTGGTGTGGCATCGTGTTGGTCAGATGATGATGTTGCCCCTCACCGGTGTTATCGTCGGATTGGGCTGATAAAGTAGACGTTGCTTAACTTCGCTGGAATTGGACTGCTACAATTTGTTGAAGGTCCTCATTGTCATCTTTGAGGTGTGTCTGTCTTCCCGATGTTATTGCCGGGCTGGTATAATGGATCTCGTTGTGAGCATCGAGATTGAAGCTGGTTACATTTGTAACAAGTATTTTCGGGGTTATTGCCGAAATTGCATTCCTTGGGGTTATCACCAAGGTTGGGGGCTATTCCCATGGTTGGGACTGAGACTGGATACCTTGGGGTTATCTCCGAGAATAATCGGCCTTCTCAAGTGTGTGTTATGATATTGATCTGCATGCCTCAAGGTTATCTTCGAGATTGGAATTGTTACTCCCAGATTGCGATTCGGGGTTGATGCTAAACTTTCGGTAGTATCCGACATGGATATGGATCGTCTTTCAGGGTTCCCTCTTAAAAGACGAATATGTTCTTCTGCAATGTTAGTGACAGGTGTACAGAAATTTTTGAGTGTCTACAGATGCCCCTCTTTATCTTACTCATGCATGGCGATGCATGGGTAGGATAAAGAATCCTAGACACTTGAAATGTAACAAGACGAACATGGTACTACGGATAGCAACATGAGGCAAATGTATGATGCATATGTGCGGGGTTGTAGCCCAACACGCTAGGGATGATTGCTGGCTCCCTGTTGCTTCAACTGGGGGGTGGCAACGATGACCAGATTTGATGTGTAATCTGAATCTGTTAGGATGTTGATGTTGGAGTTATCACCAAAATCCTGTGTCTTTGATTATGACTTGATCCCGAAGATGTACCTCTTATGTGTGAGAGATCTATGGGGATGAAGCTTAATCTGCTTGAGGATGTGTATAACATATTCCATCATCAATACTCCTTGATGACAATCTCCTAGATTGTATTGTCAGGACATGTCACGATTCTATTGCATTTACTGCCAACAGCAAATGTTATCAGGGATGCCCGACCTTCGTTGATTTGTGTGTTTCACCGACATGTGAATTAACGGCTAAAAAATCCTGTGGGATATACTGTCAAGGTTGCTTGACCTCCGCTGTCGTGTAGATCACCGGAACATTACGTTGTGACCCCCGCCGGGGATCCGCTTGGGAATACGAGCGGTCGGGTGTGAAACCTCGAATAGATTCAGAGCTCTGATAGGTTTAATCGCTATCGGCTGTAATAATGTCAAGGCTGCTTGACCTTCGTTGATATGTGTTTCAACGGATGAGCATGCGTTGTAACCCCCGTCGGGGATCTCTTTTGTGAAAAGATTGGGGTGACAACCTTACGCTGATGGCACTGGACCTCTGTACAGTATTGCCGAATGTGGTATTCAAAGACTTAAATCATCAGTATAGTAAACCCTGTGTTCGGGCGACTACCAATGGATGAAAAGAAAGCCATAGTTGGATCCAGAAAAACCAGGGTTTTAGGCTATTCTCCTCAATCGCGTAACATTTTTATCTCTGGTTTGGCCTTTTTAGCTTGTAAGAACTCCTTTGTAACTCGAACTGGTCCGAGCCAGAGGGATGGGACCCACATGGGGATGCCATAGGTGCATCTACTGCAGCTGTAGATGGGCCTGCGACCAACCGTGGATGATAAAGTCTAGCAGGTTGGTCTCATAAGTCACTTTCAACTTGTTGCGCGAAGGAAAATACGTGAGCCTCTTTCAGATCTGCTGAGTTCGGGATGTTTTCTGCAAATTCTGTCACCGTACATGTGTTCTGCACTATCCTGGTAACATATGCCTGTATTTTCTATCATTTCTGTCCGTTGGATTTTGCGTTATCGCATGAAATGCATCTACACATATAGTAGTGATTATGTATGCACAAATGACTAGATAAAAAATATCCAACATAGTAAATGTTAGTATTAAACCATGCTGAATATAATGATGTGAAAAAATTTGACTTTTGAGACAGTCAAATTGGCACCTTTTTATGCTTTTTTTTGTCCTATTTGAGGTCCAATGAGCATAAGGTAGCAAGGCAAAGTACTCCTAGTATTGAGGTTGTCCTTATGCATGATAATTTTAATTTTTAATGCATATATTATGTATATGACTTTGGGGCAGGTGTGCTACTGAATGGTCACCTAGACATGCCTGGATGCATGTGGATAGTCTTATTTTCAAAGGGGACTGTGGCAAAATTTTTCCAAATGTAGGCATTGGGTAGTCATGCATTTTAACTCTATTATATATTAAAGTAAATGCGTGCATTCATATAGTCATAAAATACATTCTAAAAAGCTCCAGGTAAGGAAATACCACACCCTTTCTGAGGTGATTTGGAGACTTGTTGTCCAGATACTATGGATCCGGATAAGCCGAGCAGTTTCTATAGGACCACTTCTGGCGTACGGCGGAGGGCTTCTGAAGTACCTCATCCATGTTCTGTCAAACAGCCTCGTCGGTTGGTGGAGGCCGTGATACATCCTGTCCAGGTAGATGTTCTAGATGTTGAGGACGAGGAGGCGGATATTCCGATAGAGGATCCCGCTCCTACTGCACATGTCCCTCGCATAGAGCTTCTGAGCATTCAAGTGGTGAATCCAGAGTTACTGGGTGATTTGGGCAGACATCCATCGATGTATTCACATGCTAACGAGGTATGGTGTTAGACTTTGATCTTCCTTTTTCCTATTGATGAGGATTAAAGGGTTTTGATGTTGATATGCATTTCATGCAGGTTCCTGGTTTTACACAGCCTCGAGGGAACTGGTTTAGCATTCACTCTATGTACCAGGCGCTTCATCCTGACTATAGAGCGGTAGTGCATGAGTGGGGATTTGGGGCATTTTTCTCCATCCTTCCCCGTCGTTGTCCCTGGGTTATCTCAGGGCATTGTCTGAGCGATGGTTTCATCAAACTCAGTCACTCTATCTGCTAGATTGCGAGGTGATGATGGCGCCTATGGATTGGCAATTTATCACAGGTATGGAGTTTAGAGGGGTGCCAGTGCCTTGCATGACAAATATTACCCCTACTGCTGTTAGATCCTTATTAGGAGTTCCGGTGGCGGCGCTCAAGGGCAGGACTGTTCGTTCAGGTCCTTTGAGCGTAGATGCTATGAGCGGGCTATTGAGTGAACTTATGCCTGATGAGGTCAGAATCAGGGATCGTGTTCTGCGGCGATTGTTCGTGATGATCATTCGAGGTTGCTTCACAGCAGATAACTCTTCCACGATATCTTTCGCTTTGATCAGCGCTACACGTGATGTGGACCGTATTGGAGAGTATGATTGGGGTTCCTACACTTTTGCCTATGCGCTCACAGGGTTTGATCGAGGCTTGGCTAGAATTTTACCTATTTCTGCTGGTGAGTATTTCTCTTGTCATTTACCATGTATAGGTTAAGAGTGTTAACTGACAGCAGATGTTCGCCTCTGTGTTGGCAGTTTTGGGCCTATGAGAGGCTTCCATGTTTGCGTCTTGTGAGTGTGTTAGGTTTAGACACCTATCCACGAGGGCGACGATGACATCATTCGATTCTGCCAGAGGTCCTTGTAGCTGAGGGATTCAGTCATTGCCATATGCAGCTGGAGTTGCTGACAGCCGACACCATCACATGGCTTCCCTATTCCGGGGAACACCTGACTGTGGGTTTTAAGGATGGATACCTGACTGGAGTCGTGTATGTGATTTCTACCAGGAGAGTTCCTTTCTTCACAGATGGAGGCTGTGAGCTCTATTTAGGAGAGCGTGCTATCAGGAGCATTATAGGGGAGATTCGTATACCGATCTTGCCTCCTGCCAAGCGTTATTGGCCTGTATCGCAGTCACCCATCATTGATATCCCATTGTTGGGGGTTGACGGGTTTGCATTGTCAGAGGGTCCATGTACTTAGGAGACGTTCCGTCGGTGGTGGTCCCCTCGCACTATTAGAGCTCAGTCCCGCGCACACAGTTTATGGGGAATATGGTTCCAGGATCCTTGATGACGATGGATTGGATAGCTTGTGTCCGAGATCTGACTCATATGACCCAGATTGATAGTTTGACCCGGCAGTTGGACCAGGCACACATATTTATCCGGTATTTGGGCAGAGATCCGGTAGAGACGACTTTATTTGATCCTTCCAGCTCAGGCGCTGGCCCCTCAGGTGACCCATTCGGTTTTTCCGGTGCAGATCCTCCTCTTTATAGGCCTGACATCCCTGTTGATAGAGATCCAGTGACTCAAGAGGAGTTACATCAGGTGGACAGGATTGATGACGTGGACATCGACACCATTGTCTTCTTTTGATGTGTATTCTCATTATATCTTTTGATAGGCCTCTATTAGATATTGGGTGGCTGTGCCCCATTCCCGCTATATCTTTTGATAGGCCTATGTCAGTAGTAGGGCGTCTGTGCCCCATTTCCCTGTATTTGTAGCTGTACAGAGATGATGTATTAGATGATGATATACTTAGGAATGTATACACTATTTTTTTCATTCCCTATATCATATTGCTATCTATTATCTGTTATGCATGAATCATGTTATGTATATGTATGTATATCCAAAGATATTCAGCATTGACCCCTGGATGGTCTTATGACACGGCCCACACAGATGTCTTCTTCGACAGTTAGCCGTATAGATTATACCCCACCATCAGTGGTGGCATCGGGTATGAGATCGTGGTATGATAGCATGTCACCACCAGATAGGGTGACCGTAGATCATTTATTGCAACATACCATGACCTTTTTGACTTTTTAGGTTCCCACAGGATTTATGGACGGGATGATAGAACATTGGCTACCGGATAGGTATATATTCTGATTTGGCACCCATGAGTTGACTCTTACTCTGGAGGAGTATGCACGTTTGACGATGCTGCCTTTAGACAGACCTTGCGTGCATCTGGCTTTGGGAGACATGAGCAGACGATTCATGACTCTCACAGGACTGAGGCGCAGAGTGGTACATGATGAGTTGACATCTGGCCACGTGATATCCCAGCGTTTTCTGTATGACAGATTTGGCTCGGAGGATAGCTATTCACGACATTCCGGGGATTTCACCGCATCGGAGGATCATTGGCATTTGGCCAGAGTTGACGTACTGATGCTATGTGTATTGTCATATGTATATATGTCGTGGTATATGGATGAGATAGATATAGGCGTTGTCATGGCCGTGAGAGCTCTCAGGGAGGGTCGTACCATTGTACCTATGATTGTAACAGAGACCCTGCGGTCGGCATCTTACTGCTGTACTTATCCGACAAGAGTGTTCACTGGGAGTTCAGTTGTGCTATATGTGTGGTTCATATCACACTTGAGACCGATTGGCACTCTTAGACGGCATTGGTACTACTTCACCCATGATGTAGCTATGTCGTACTCTTTTCATCCATCAGAGTGTATAGATGCTCTGTCCTAGTCCACATTCTTGGCAGATATCAGAGATCCATTCAGCATATTACCGTGTTCAGGGCTTAGCTCACCATACAGCTTTATTACTCATGCTCCGGGCATGGACTATCTTCCTCTGGCTAGTTTGAGGGGAGTGACCACTTATCACCCATTGGCCGTGATGTCATAGTTCGACCAGTTCCAGGATTTTCATCCTTTTGAGGGGGCGACAGGTCAGCGTTTAGCTTCTCGGTACCTTTCAACAGAGGACCGATCTCGGGTATACGTCTGCTGGGATCAGCGCGAGATAGCGACTTTTTCTGTCAGTCATCCTGGTTATTCCGCAGAGTATTCCGCGTGGATGGAGACAGATATTTTATCGGCTGCAGCAGTATTTACAGTACCGGAGTGCGAGTTAGATGATGTGGAGCCCATGGAGGACATTAATACCTACATCGAGGAGGAGCCCACTGCTGAGTTGCCAACATTTCTTCCGGATTCTCCTAGTACCAGTACTGTTGTGATTCAGCACTCGGCATAGTACTTAGAGCAGAGTCTTCATCTGATGACCTTTGAGAGAGATCCGATTCGATCTATGATGTCGACTGCTCTTTATGGGAGGGAGGCCGCTCTATTGGAGAGAGACGAGGCATTGGCTCGTATGGATGCCGCCGTCGTTGAGCGGGATGCGGCTATATCAGCCAGAGATGCAGTGATAGTTGAGCGGGATATCACCATATCTGCCCAGGATGTAGCCGTCACAGATAGTACTGCAGTGAGGTCCCTTACCACTGGCATGATAGCAGAGATGAGCGCATATATTGATGATCATATGGTCACCATGCAGATGACTACAGATCTGTTGGGTCGTGTGGATATTCTCATACAGGAGACCACAACTTTACCTCCATATATTGATGATCATATGGTCACCATGCAGATGACTACAGATCTGACTTGTAGATGATCTTGTATTTTCCTGCACAGACTAGCTTAGCCATTTTGTCATGTACAATTTACATTGTGTATATCAAACAACATTATATATATGACAGGGAAATATATTTTTGGTCACTTCCCTTTTAGATATGCTTTGCTACTTGCTTAATATTTTGCCTGCTGCTTCAGGGCTTGTGATCTTGATGTATTCTGAATTCCTTCTCGGTGGATGGACATTGAGTTATCTCTGGATAGTTCAGAATGAATCATCGATCTGTATGTATCCCTACCATCTCTAGGTGTCTTGGGGCTGGTTTCTGTATGGACATGAGGAGAGGAGTGTGACTTTCCTCTCCAAGATTGACCGCACCACAGATGGTCGCCAGCACTTCTATTCAGGAGAAGCCTAGTTAATTCCATCTCTTATGGATTGGTGTTGCTCTTCGAGGTACAACTTCCACTTAGATGGTCGCCGAATCTCCTATTTGGGAGGAGTTCAGGTAATTCCATCCTTTTGGTCTGAAGCCGAATGAAACGTAGTGGATTGAAGGATGATCCTAGTACCAACTGATAAGGGTTTGTGTTTTGGTAGGGGGTGAGACCGCACCATGAATGGCTGCCTACGTACTCCTATTGAAGAGGAGATCAGGCCTGCATAATTCAAACCTAGTGTAAGAGGTTCAATGCTGTATGTGGCAGGAATGGTGTAGGAATGTTTTTGTTATTTTTGTTTTATTGCGACCGGGCCGTATAAAATGGTTGCCTACGTACTCCTATTGAAGAGGAGATCAGGTCGACGTAGTTCGCCCCTCAAGGCGAGATGAAAAGCGTAATCCCATGTGCAGGTCAGAGTGCAGGGAAGAAAAAGTTTAATCCTAGGTTGAGGATAAACTGCAGGTGAAAAGTTTGATCCCAAGTATGGGTAGCCAAACTGCAAACGCAAGAGGTTCAATCCACGGTGGGATGACCTAAGTTGTAGGAACGTAAAGAAGAAAGCCAGGCTGCTGGCTTGAAAGGTACGTTTCCCTGAGGGGCAAAGTGTAAAAAAGTTGTTTGTGGTAAAGGTTTAAAGAACCGGAATGACTGGTGACCTGATGGTCTACCACCAGGAAGTTTACTTGATGGTGACTTCAGACATAGTATCGTTTCACGGCGTCTGAGTTGATGAGTTGCGGAAATTCATCGCCATCCATTTCTTGCAACCTGAGAGCGCCTCCTGTCAATACTTCCTTAATAATGAACAGGCCTTCCCAGTTAGAAGCAAATTTTCCCTTAGCCTGATCTTGGTTGTCCAGGATTTTCTTCAAAACCAAGTCATGTTGTCTGAATTCCAGTAGTCGAACTTTTTTGTTGTAGGATCGGGCGATCCTTTGCTGATATAACTGACCATGGAAGATAGTCGCGATTCGCCTTTCGTCTATTAGAGACAGTTGGTGATACCTATCTTGTACCCATTGGTCTTCATCCAACTGAGCGTCTATCAATACTCTGAAGGATTCCATCTCAACTTCTATGGGGAGCACTGCTTCCATCCCATAGGTCAATGTGTGGGGGGTTTCCCTAGTGGAAGTGCACATTGAGGTTCTGTAGGCTAACAGAGTCAGAGGCAATTGGTCAGGCCAATTTTTGTGATTGGTGGACATCTTTTGAATAATCTTCTTGATGTTTTTGTTAGCCGCTTCAACAACACCATTCATCTTCGGACGATAGATGACTGAGTTGAGATGTTTGATGTGGAATTTATTGCATAATTCCCCCATCATTTTGTTGTTGAGGTTCTTGGCATTGTTGGACACAATCACCTCTGGTTGTCCATATTGACAAATGACATTGTTTCTGATGAAAGCAATGATGACTTCTTTAGTAACCCTGGGGAAGGAGGCTGCTTCTACCCACTTGGTGAAGTAGTCGATCATGGTGAAGATAAATCAATGACCATTACTGGCTTTAGGCTCAATGGGACCGATAATGTCCATTCCCCACATTGAAAAAGGCCAAGGTGAACTCATACTGTGAAGTTCCCGTGGAGGGGCGTGTATAGCATTCCCATGAATCTGGCACTGATAGCATCTCCTGACATGGGCATTGCAATCAGCTTTGAGAGATAGCCAATAATGTCCTGTCCTAAGGACTTTCTTGACAAGGAGGGGGTCACTCATGTGGGGGCCACAGACTCCGCCATGGATTTCATTCATAAGCCTTTGGGCTTGATCTTTGTCTAAACATCTGAGGAGACGTAATCCTGCATCTCTTTTGTATAGCACATCTCCACTCAGGTAGAATTTCATAGCAAGTCGGTGGATCCGCCTTTTCTCAGTCGGGCTCGCCTCAACGGGTGTAGATCCATCTCGCAGATATTCCTTGATATGCTGATACCAAGGATGTTGGATGGGAGGTAACTCATCCGATACTTCTCCAACGTAATTCCCATAGGCTAGGGCCTTGTACAGGGAAATTGTGACGCTTGGCAAGTGTTCCTTGTCTGATATGTGAATCAAGGAGGCCAAAGTTGTTAACGCGTCCGCGAAATCATTCTTATTACGAGGAATGTGTAGAAAGGATATTTCTTCGAACCCCAAAGCCATCTTTAAAACCTGCCGATGGTAAGGCAGCAAATGTAGTTCCTTGGTTTGATAGATTTCAGTGGATTGTCTGATTACCAACTCCGAATCTCCAAGGACAGTTAACCGCCTGATGCCCATTGAATGGGCAAGTTTTAGCCCCATAAGACAACCTTCATACTTAGCCGTATTGTTGGTGCTGACAAACTGTAATTTGACGGTGACGGGATACTGTTCCCCCATATCAGATACTAGAATTGCTCTAGCTCCAGAACCTTCCATATTAACAACTCCATCAAAATACATCTTCCACGTTTGGCGTGTATCGTACTGATGGTGTTGCTGAATTGTCATTACTCCTTCATCGGGGAAATATGTCTCCAAGGGTTTGAAATCCCCTGATGGTGCGACGGCCAGTTGATCCGCATTTCCTTGACCTTTGATGGACTTTTGAGTCACATATACGACCTCAAATTATTGTAGGATCAACTGCCATCTGAACAGCCGACAATTTAGTATGGGTTTACGGAACACGTACTTGAGAGGATCCACGCGGGATATGAGATGGGTTGTGTGGCCATGGAGGTAATGTTGTAACCTCATGGCAGCCCATGCTAAAGCACAACACGTCTTTTCGATCAGAGTGTACTTGTGTTCACTGCTACTAAATCTTTTGCTGAGGCAATAGATAGCTCGTTCTAGTCCTCTATCGTCCTTTTGTCCCAGCATGCAACCCATGGCATTGTCACTTACGGACAGATACATAAACAGGGGAACATCATCCCTGGGTGGTACCAAGATGGGAGCTTTGATTAGCTGTTTCTTGATTGTAAGAAAGGCATTTTGGCACTCCTCATTCCATTTCATGGAGGAGTTCTTCCTTAACAGCTTGAAGATTGGCTCACAGGTTGCTGTGAGTTGGGAGATAAATCTGCTAATGAAGTTGATCCTTTCCAAAAATTCCCGTATTTCCTTTTTTGTCTTAGGAATGGACATTTCTGTGATGGCTTGGATTTTGGCAGGATCCAACTCTATCCCTTTGTGGCTGACTAGAAATCCTAGCAACTTGCCTAATTTAACGCCAAAGGCGCACTTAGCTGGATTCAACTTCAAGTTGTACTTACGCAACCTGTTGAACAACTTCCAAAGATGGTCTATATGGTCATCCTCCTTCCGGGATTTATAATAATGTCATCCACGTAGATCTCAATCTCTTTATGCATTAAGTCGTGGAAAAGAGCCATCATAGCTCGTTGATAGGTAGCTCCAGCATTGATGAGGCCGAATGACAACCGTCTATAACAAAGAGTTTCCCAAGGAGTGATGAAAGTAGTTTTTGCACGATCTTCCTCGGCAACCATGATCTGATGATACCCCGCAAAGCAATCTACAAAGGAGTACATGTTGTATTGCGCAGTATTGTCAATGAGAATGTGGATAAATGGCACGGGAAAGCTATCTTTTAAGCAAGCTTTGTTCAAGTCCTGGTAATCCACGCAAACTCGCACATTCCCTCCAGGTTTATGTACGGGCACGATGTTGGATATCCACTTAGGATATGTAGACGCCATTATGATGCCAGCTTGAAATTGTTTCACAATTTCTTCTTTCACCTTTAAACTCCATTCAGGTTTCAATCGCCGGAGTTTTTGCTTGACTGGCTTAAATCCCTCTTTAATGGGAATGCGATGAAGGACAATGTCAGTGGAAAAACCCACTATATCCTCATGAGACCACGCAAACACTTCCTGGAACTGGGTTAATAGCGTAACCATGTCATTCCGTTGGTTTGGGGTAAGGTCTGAACCAATCTAGATTAACTTAGGGTTTTCTAAGGTTCCGAGATTGAAAGGAGTGGTTTGATCAAGATTGGGTTTGGGTTTGTCTTTGACCCATTCTTGAATTTCTGGAGGCACCTCAATGTCATCCTGTATATCCACCAAGGCTGAATTCATCTCTACATCAAAGGTACAATCCTTGTGGAGAAGAGGCACCGTATCAGCAAGCACAGGCACATCTAAATTCAGAGTCCTAAAACAAAATATGCTTTCACTTAGTATATATGAAATGTGTTGATCATACACAGTGTTAGCATATACTGGCAAAATAAACAGCTAATACTGTACAAAAAAGTAAGCAGTTATTATATCTACAGGGCAGAAAGAATTTCCACCCGCTTTACCCTTGACGACTAATGCAAGGAATGATGTTCCAATGGGCAAGAGCAAATTCCGGGTGAACCGTAGTGATAGAGGGATTATCATCATTTTCCCTGTCCCGAATGATAGCCATTACGTCTGGGCAATCATCGTTTGGGGTATATCTGTTGGTATGCTCATTATAAACGATGATGCGTATGCCGGACATCATCCGCATGACGTCTTGCTTGATTCTTCGTTTCTCTTCCTCCACTGCGGCATCTGGAACAAAGATTTCTTTCTCCTTTACCGGTACCGGCTTGGGAAATAACATTGCCATTATATTGGCTGGCACCTTTATGGGAGGTTGTGCGGACTCGGAGCTTGAAGGCAAAGCTAAACGCCGCATAGTCGAAGCTGAAGGAATCTGCTGATGCTTATGAGGATTCAAGTGACTAGAGCTTGCAGAATAGCCTAGTCCACCTGTCCTAATTTGCTTGGTTAAGTGAATAGGGTACTTGATACCCTGGCAATCTTTACCCAACCCTTGTCCCGATTTATGACCCAACGACATCATTTCTTGTGTGGCCGACATCACCTCGGCAGAAATCTGGGGTTGGGGTAGTGGCATTCCAATAGCATGGTATTGGGTATTGCTTATTTCCAAAGTATGAAAACTAATTGGCTCAACATCCTTATTGGCATTGATGAGTGGCATGTCCCCATGCTGAGGAATCTTCGGTTCAGCGTTGACTGTAACCAGGCTATTGTTGATGATGTCTTTCAACTGTTGGTGAAGAGTGGAGGGGATTGCCCCTGCCATGTGAATCAATGGTCGTCCCAAGAGCAGGTTGTATCCCGAATCTATCTTGAGCACATGGAAGGATACGCAGAATGTATGAGGACCAATCTCAATTAGTAGCTCAACTACTCCGACCGAGTTACGGCGGGCTCCATCAAAAGCTTTGATGATGGTATGGCTACTCCGAATTCGATTGGGATTGATATTCATCTTCACCAAGGTAGCGTATAGGCAGATATTCAGAGAGGAACCTCCATCTATTAAAATTCCCGCCACCATATATTTGAAGGATAAGACTGCAATGTGTAATGGTTTGCAATGACCGATCCATTCGGGCGGTATGTCATTATCAGTGAAGGATATCACATTGTTGTTGAAAATGTGATCAACCGGATGTTGAAACTTTTTTGTATCAACTGATGTCGGTAGATAGGCTTCTTCTAAAACCTTTAACAAGACCTTTCGGTGATTCTCGAAAGTCAGGACCATGTCCAAGATTGATATCTGTTGTGGAGCTTCTTTCAAGCTTAAAACCACCTTGGCTTCGTTATGACCCATAGTGCGGAGGAAATTTTCAATCTTCTCAATGGGTACTTTCCCCTTAGAGTTGATGACATGCTTAATTACCCGTTGGGGAAGATACAGTAGATTTTCCTTCGACACTGTAGCAGTTATATGCGAGGTGGATCCTTCACCTTCTCCATAATTCCATAGAATTGTGCGCAAGCTAACAATAGGATATTATGCTCTGCATGGCAAGTTGATTGGCTCGGGAGTGGCCACTTTCAAAGGATTGTTGATTCCCTTGAGTTGAATGACTGGCATGACAAGTGATTTGTTAAGCCTATCATTTTCAACGGATATGACTGCTACTACACTCTTCCACTTAGTAGGACACGAATCCTCACTTACCCGTAACACAGTGTTGTTATCTGCCAGACGCAGTACGACACTGTCGATAAAATTTTGAATAAGGTGGCGGAGTGCCCATCATTCTTCTGTGTTGTGACCGCGAGGTTGAGAATGATATTGGCATACTCCCTCAGAGTTATATCGTCCTGAACGGGGGTTGATTGGAGGTAGAAGGGAACTAATCCTTCCTTCACTAATTAACATATGAAGGATTTCCTCCATAGGTTGGCCCAAATATGTGAATTCCCTTTTGTTGGGAAAATCCCTACGGGCCTTAGCATTTGCTCTCTTCGTCACTTTATCTTCCAGCATTTCATTTTCTAAAAGTGAAGAGGGAATATTCATGATAATAGGTAGGAGACTGGCATGCTCCTGGCTAATTAGCTGACGAGTCACTTGATGCTGATAAGTCACCAGTTCCGCCAATTGCTCAATTTTTTTACAGGGAGTTTTCATCTTTCGTCCCATTGTGAATTGGAACTTAGCATAATCCCATCTGTCATCACCTTCTTTGGGGGTCTGGGAGGAGTCACAGCTGAAATTGGAACTCTGTCTGCTGCTCCAATTGATCATGTTGACCTCTTCTTCCTTGTGTTGAGGAAGAGGGATGTCTTGAACGTGAGGCTGATCGGGTTTGGTGACCACGATTTCACCTTTGTCTATCAGGTCTTGGATTTTTTGTTTCAAGGCCCAACAATCCTGAGTATCATGTCCAGGTGCCCCGGCATGATAAGAACATTTCCGAGCAGCATTAAAACCCCATCCATTAGAGCTGGCTGGTGGAAGAAGATGCGTGATTTTCTTCTGTGGTGTTAGAAGACTGAGAATGTTCTCGAGGGTGTCCCCTAAGGGTGTGAATACTCGAGGTCGTTTGACTTCTCCACCTTTTGGTACTGGAGGGTTTGAAGACTGTGCTTGAAAGGGAGTGTAATTTCTCCTCTGGATATGCATGTTTTGACTGCCTTTTTGACACTGTAGTATCAGGGAAACATCCTCTTCTTTCTTTTTATGGACCCTCCGGGGGTTGTTCCCATAATTTCCAGATTTGATGTGATCAGCAACAGCTTTGAGTGCAGCTAAGTCTTGAATCTTTTTGGATTTCAATCCCATTTTAGCCATCTCCCCATGTTTGACCATTTCAGAAAATGGTTTGCCGATGTCGGCTAAAACTCTTTCATAGAAAGGTGCTTTTTGTATGTCTATGAAAGTCATGACCATCTCTGATTCTGTCATGGAAGGACTAACTTGGACAGCTAGGCGTCTCCACCTTTGAACATACTCTCTGAAAGACTCATGAGACTGTTTCTTGATCTTGGTAATTTGATACCGATCAGGAGCCATTTGAGATTGAAAGTTGTATTGGGTGAGAAAAGCGTGTGCTAGCTCTTCCCAACTATGGATATTTGAATTGTCTAATCTTGTGTACCACGAACGGGCTTCTCTAGTTAGACTTTTTTGAAATAGTTGCATTCTGAGTTTTTCATCCTCTGCATAAGATCCAAGTTCTCCAATAAACACCTTTAGATGTGTGTAAGGATCTCCTAACCCGTCATATTTTTCAAAGTCAGGAGTCTTAAATTTTTCTAGATAATGAATACCAGGGAAAATACACAAATCAGCATATGAAACACTCCCGTGTGCTCCAATTCCTTTGATAGTGCGAAGAGTCTCTTTCATTTGGGGGACTTTCTTTTTGATGTCACTAGTGTGTGGTTCTCCAGTAGGATGGGCAGCATCATGAGTTTTGTTGGTCGGAACCAACTACTGTTCAAGTATTGTAATGACCTGGGTACCTCCTTGTGTGGAGGATTCAGCATGTACGGGTATTTTCTGACCCTGCGTAGACTGATGTAATTCTTTTAGTAGAACAGCCAAATCTGTAATCTGATTGCTTAATCCGTCGAATTCTTTGCGAGAAACTGGATTAAGTTCAGTCTGGTCGGATGACGACATGATTGACTGTAGGCCTATTGCCTTTTTGGACTTTGACCGGGTGGTAGGTCCGATTGATTCCCTGCAAAAGACTTGCATAGTTTAGCCTTTAAGGAAGGTGGATAATAACATGTTATGCGATGTGTCAAGTTTGGGAATTTTATCTTGCAAAACGGATGTCAGTGGTTTGTAGCATGTATGTGTACACATTTCTTCATATTTCTCATTACATGGAGATAGATATGGAAGATAATTTATAAGTAATTGAAATGAGACCATGAAGAGACTTTCCTCCGTTTTGGGTTTTTCAGAGGCTGACCTATCTTAGGTTACTCTCGTGGCTTTTTGGCATGAAGGTTCCCAAATCATCACAATCTACTTGACGGGAAGTTAATCCGGTCTTTCAACTGGAACGAATTTGGGTGGTGCCTTTCCTGAGCCTCGGAGAATTAGTCTTCTCACGAGTCTAGTAATCAAACACCGACGGGATAGCCTCCTGGTGGAGGACCACACAACATACATTCACATACATCATGTTTTATCGTATGAAAATGATGACATGTGCGAGGCACTAATATCACAAGAAGTTTATAGTGCGAAGCACTAAGATCACAAGCAGTTTATAGTGCGAAGCACAAAGTAAGGAAATGCATTCGTACACATTCATCATAAAATGTAAATACAACATCCACACACAAGCAAATAACAATTTTGAAAAAATTGTAATAGTGGCTTAAGTCCTCTTACTGGAGTCCCCAGCAGAGTCGCCACCTGTCGACGTCGGGATTTTTTAATTGTCCCTTTCCGTTATTTGTCCTTTGGTGTTCTCATTTTTGGTGAGATTTGTTTGAAAAAACAAGTGAAAAAGGTCCGACATGTATAATGTCGACGATTGGACTATAAGAGTCGCCAGTTGGTTTTTTAAATGGTTGTACCAACACAACCGAGAAAATGTTTGCACATTGACCCAGTGATATGACATTGCTAAACGGGTCAGTGAAACCGAGATTTATTAGGGTTCGGGGACTTGGTTATGCGGAGGGAAGGTGTTAGGCACCCCCCGATATCCGTGTTACCACAGTGACCGCCTCTTTTCAAGAAATTGTTATCTGAATGTGTGTGTGTGGGTCAATATATTGTTATTTGGAAGTAGTGCGAGGCCTCGTTCGCACCTATATACAAAGGGTTTGAATTTTATGTAAAAATTCAATTTTAAGCAAAATATGGCAGTGATGTTTTATAAAAGAGGTTTTTCAAACCCTGATGCTCAATAGTAATTGAGACCTTTTACACTCCCATTTATATTCCGTATTCGGCTGGATTGATTTTATTTGACAGATGCGAAGCATCCGTACGAAAATACTTTACAAAAAGGTGCTGAATTCCTCGCGGGTATGAAAACCATCTGAGGAAATCCAAACATCACAGATATATTTACAAGCTGCTTACAGCTGAAAAGGTCCATCACGGGAACCAAATCTAGATTCAAGGGACTGAATCTGTGATCACATGAATCCTAGGCTCACATGATGTTGTAATTGATATAAATGCAGTAAGCAGGTATATATATAAAAGCTGTAAATATATATATACATACATGATCACCAACCACAAAGCACCTCCATGGGGGATCATAAATATAAATAAAGCTATAAAAGCTATCAACCGCCACGGAGGAAACTCCAGGTGGGACGAAATGTACAGAAAGCTGTAAAAACGGTCAACCACCACGAAGTAAACTCCAGGTGGAACGAAATGTACAGAAAGCTGTAAAAACGGTCAACCACCACGAAGTAAACTCCAGGTGAAATGTAAATATATAAATATATAAATATATATATATATATATATATATATATATATATATATATATATATAAAAGCATATAAATGCACCGGATATAAATTTCAGGCTCATCGGACAAAGTCCAACAACAGTTAATATATATAAGTATATATATATATTAAAGCAGTAAACGCATCGGATGTGAAATCCAGGCTCACCGAACATAGTTCGATAGCAGTTCATATATATAATTATATATATAAGAAAGCCATTAAACGCACCAGACATAAGTCTAGACTCATCGAACAGAGTTCGACACGTAGTTCATATATATAAATGTATATATATATATATATATATATATATATATATACACACACACACACACACACACACACACAAAAGCAATTAAACGCTCCAGACCAAAGTCTAGGCTCAATCGAAGCAAAACTCAGTAATGTTAGTCCATATATATAAATAAATATATATATATAATATATATATATATATATATATATATGTGTGTGTGTGTGTGTGTGTGTGTGTATATACAAACTAAAAATAAACCACGGACCGAAGTACGGGCAAAAGTGTGCAACACGACTCTCAACGTGTAGAAGGGTGTGTGCAAAGATGAAGAGAAAAACTTTAAAGTGTGAAAGAAGGCTTACAGTGGGCTGCCAAAGAAGACTTCAATATCTTTAAAGTGGGTAAACACTGGCTTTTGTAGGTATAAAATAAGCTATATGTGAGCTCATAAGTGTTTAAAATGAGAAAGCACTCAGTCTGGGGTGAGTACAGAGCAAATTGGGCAGGGCTTCCTCGCCGTTTTCTCTTACAAAATGGCCAACCCAAGCCCTCTATTTATAGAGGGTGGAGCCGCAGGTGTACCTGCGGCTGAGCCGTAGGTGTACCAGAGGCAACACGGGTTGGCCCGGGGTTTTCGGGTCGGGTCGTCTCGAAGTATGTGCACTCAGGCACTGTAATGTCCACTCAAACTTTCAGAAGTACAATTCGGGCATCCGTTTGAGGTATACGGGACCTATTTCGGACCGCCGTTGTAGAGAGTTGTACGATGGCATGGGATTAGAGTTTGTGCGAAGTCATTGAAGATGGGACGGTGCCATCCGGTATTCAAGTTTCAACTTTCATCCGTTACCCCGCATAATAGTCACTCGGGATTGGTTAGTCTTGTGGGACACTGTTGCGCAGCGCGACACACGGAAGAGAAGCTGGCGCCGCAGCGCCAACACTATATCATGAACAGTGAGAAAAGCTTATAAGTAAAGAAACAAAGTTAATTGATTGTAATGAACAAAAACTTAATGTAACATTGGTTAAGACATTCTTAAACCTTAAGTATGATAACTAAAAGTTAAAGATAATCAATCGAATGTGAACGTAAGAACGATATAAATTATAACGGTGAGTCAGAACTAATAGTAACAAATCTAATACATGATTAGATTGAGAAGATGGGTAAGATATAGTAGTAACCATACTTGATTATATATGATCTAATGTGTAACGTTATGTGATCATATATTGTAGAGACCTTAAAGACTTAAAGTGAACATGTAATAACTGTAGCAAACGCTGAAGGCAGGTGTTCTAACTATTGTCTATGTTCAATCTGGACAAGTTTTGTGATTCATGTCTCTTACGCATGAATTGTTGTATGATGAAGTCAAAGCCAATTCTTTCGGCTAGACTTAAGATGTGTTGGATTTCTTATAATCTATTGAAGTATTGTCAATGTTTTGCCAAATTATGTTGGTGTGATTTTCAAATAAAGACTGAGTATGCTAAATACATATTTTGTCGTCAAACGACAAGCACGTGAGATTGCCAAAACTAGATGTGCTCGTAAGTAATGTCGAACTTACAAACTTGGTACCGAGCTTTCCTTTTCAAAAAAGTATGAAATGCTCATGGTCTTGGACCGGAATTGATGTTTTACTGAATATTATTCATTGTGAAATGTTTTAAAGAAAAGAGAAGTGCTATTTTGAATTATCAATAGTACTTCATAACTATTATTTAATTTTTGAAGATATAAGATTCCTATGTTTCAAGCATACTTGTTAAATGAAATTGTCATAATTGCTAAGCTAGTTATGCTCACTCTTGCTTGAACCATATGAATGCAGCTAAGACTGAACGACCCGAAGGACCCTCTAAGGATAAAGGAAAGACTAAGGCAGACTATTGAACTGTCTATGTAATAGTATAGGTTTAATGTTGTAATTATTTGATATTATGACAAGAAACATATGTAATGGTTATAAAGAACCTAGGAAGGGAATATTTTGTTGGAATATATAGAAGACATATTCGTTCTGTTGAGGCATTTCAATTGATTGTATGTGTGAATGGTAGTATCGTGTAGTACCATCTGTCGGGTTGGAAGATACTCGGATTTGGGGGCGTCACAAGAGCCTTAACACAAGTATTATCAATTTTGTAACCAGACTAAGTACAACACTTTAAAGCATACATATAAACTCAGACAACACAATGGCATTCTAATTCATACTAATTGACAGAGAATTCAAGAATATCCAAAAATTTGACAAAACTCAAAGTTAAGAACAAAACAGAATTTATACCTCCTTGAAGCTTAAATTTAACTCCCTCACTCCTCTTATTATACTCCCTCAATTCTCAGCAACTCACTCTCTACTTTCACTTATCAGACAAATTTTCAAACACTGAGAAATGAGAAGAAGATGGTGCTTTATATAGAGAATTTGTTTCACAGTCAATGATCTTGCACCATGATTTGAATCAATGGAGAATGGAAGAGAACAATGGATAAGAAAGAGTTAGCCAACTACCATTTGCATAGCCATCATCACTGCTATTCTCGCTTCAACTACCAACTCATGTTTGCGTATATAGAGTGAAACTACTATTCTAGTACTGTGATGGTTACATAATATGGGACACATCTTAAATCTCAGCACTTAGTTATATAATGCTTAGTTTGGTTCTTTAGACTTCCGAAATGTAATTTTAATGTGTTAATGCTACTATATAATGATATGTTAGGGATTATTTATGTATCTATATCGTATAATCCATGTACAATAGTCCAGTCTAATTAATATTTATAACATGTATGGACTCAATTTAATTGGTCCCTAATAATTCAATATCTCCTTAAGATTTTATTATTCCAATTAGACTCACTTATTGAAATAATTTGTAATTCTTTGATATAGTACATCTTTAATGATCCCACACATACTTATTGTCACATAAGCAATTATTTAAATAACTTATAATTCTTCCATCTTACTATATAGTTTCTATTTATTATATAGTTACCTTAAAGTGACACACTACATTTTCTTTTTAATATAGGTACTATATATTACCACATAACCTGCACACATCAATTAAATGAGTAAGTACAATTCTAATTATGTAAATTACTTTACTCACAATAACATTAATTAATCATTCACTTCTTAATTTATTCATCTCTTGATTAAATTAACCCGCTTAACATCCATTCTCATGCCAGACAAGGCATTTCACAAATCTCATCATAAGCTCCACATTTTCTCATTCCTTATAAATTCAATTTGAATTAATTGAATTACTCATCTCACAACACCTCAATATTTATATTCAAATAAATATACATTTTCTTATTATATCAGAATAATTATTTATTCATGAAATTCACGGTTCTTACATCCTCCCCCCTCTTATTAAAATTCCATCCTCGGAATTGGTACAAGGTTAAACAAATAAGTAGGGATAGTCCCTTTGTATCTTCTTTTCTAATTCCCATGTGGTCTCCTCGGTGTCGTGGTTTCGCCAAAGTACTTTTAAAGAAGATATACTTTTATTTCTTAACGTCTGTTCTTTCCTATCTAATATCTGGATAGGAATTTCTGCATATTCCAGATTCTTTTCCACTTGAATGGGCTCAAAGAAAATCAAGTGTTTGTAGTCAAGCTTGTACGGACACACCATGGATATGTGGAACACGTTATAGATGTGCTCCAACTCAGGTGGTAATGCAACTTTATACGCCACTTCGTCCACTCACTTCAGTATCTTAAATGGTCCTATGAACCTCGAACTTAATTTTTCCTTCTTACCGAATCGTATTTTTCTCTTCCAGGGAGATACTTTTAACAAAACGTAACTTCTGACTTCAAAGTCGTGGTCCTAAGATGCAAATCTGCGTACTTCTTTTTTTGCGATCTTGTGTAACTACTAGTCTAGGTCTTATCAATGTTACCACCTCTGCGGTTTGTTGTACTAACTCTGGTCCTAGCATCTTTTGTTCTCTGACTTCATCCCAACATAATGGCGTTCTACACTTTCTCCTGTAAAGAGTTTCATACGGTGGCATGCCTATACTCGCATGATAACTATTGTTATATGAAAATTCTATTAGGGGTAGATGATCGTCCCAACTTCCCTTAAAGTCCATCACGTAAGTTCTAAGCATGTCTTCCAACATTTGTATCGTTCACTCACTTTGTTCGTCTGTTTGTGGATGATAAACAGTACTCAACTTCAGCTGTGTTCCCATCCTCTCTTGCAGGCTTTTCTAGAATTTTGACTTGAAGCGCGGATCTCGATCAGAGACAATCGATACCGGCACTCCATGTCGTGAAACAATTTCCTTCACGTATAGGCTCGCTAACTAGTTCAAACTATATCAGATCTTGATTGGTAGAAAATGAGCCGTCTTCGTTAGTCGATCTACGATCATCCAAATGGCATCAAAACCTTTCTGCATGACAGGAAGTCCCACCACAAAGTCCATCGTAATGTGCTCCCATTTCCACTCCGGTATTTTCAACGGTTGGAGTAGACCACTCGGCCTCTGGTGCTCTGCATTAGCCCATTGACAAGTAAGACATTTACTCTATGACGCCCCCAAATCTGGGTTACCTGACCCCCGAGTTTGAAGTTCACGAACCACAATATAATACCATCTAATCTACCCATTCATATAGAAATAGTAATACATATCACATTAATATATGTTGTTAATATATAAGTCCAGGTCCACTAACCTTAACATTACAAACATACCCCTTAGATATACAAAAAGGGTTTACAATACAACATAATAATAATAATGTTCATTATACTAATTTATCACTATGTCTTTTCCTTTGTTCTTCTTCACATCACCTTTTGCAACTTCGTCCCTAGCTGAAAAGTTTTATATATAGCAAGGGTGAGCAACAAGTTTCTCCTGCAACTTAAGACATACAATAAATGTATAGGAATAGATAACAAGTCTTCTCGTATTCTACGCAACAATAATCTGCTAATGAAATAGTACAACGCTTTCAAGGTTTTCTACGATATTCAAATGAATAATCAAGAATTATTTCTATGAAATAGGAAAGTGGAATGTTTTCCAAATTTATGCTGAGTGATCCATTAGATCTTGAACTTCTCTTCTCGAGTAACTATCAAAAAATTGATTTTGATATACCCAGGTGTATCAAATAACCATAAAGATTAAATCATACCCCTCTGCAAGTATATAAAGTGATCAACTTTATTATACCCTATATTATGCATAATGCTTAATCGCGCGCAAAGGTCGAATATACGACCAATAAAATATTCCCTTTATATAAAAGGTTGTTCTTCCTAGTCTCAAAATCAAGATTTTGATTTAACAGTGAAATACTGTGATTTTAATTTCTAATTACTTCTCGATCTAGCCGAAATAATTGGCATCGATCTGTCAATAATAATTGAATTCTCTTCTCGAACTTATCAAGTTCTAACAATTGTTCGTCTAGCCAGAATAATTGGCTATGATATTTCTCAACATAATTCGACAATAAACAGGAATTATCTGTACTGTCAATACTAGCTTCTACGGATATGAATATCCAACAACACTTATTCTACGAATGTATATTTTTCGAATCAGTAATTCAATTTGAATTATTAAACATGCACTAACTGCTAATAATCAACAATAAATTCTTGGACGTGATATAATTAACAATAATCAACCACTACAATATTTAAACAATAGTAACTCAAGGTTGAGTTAGGAAACTTGCCTTTTCTGCTGTTTACAGCTACACAATATACGTATCTGCTTTTGAAAGACCTATAACCAATAATATCGGTCTCACAGTTAGCACAACAATTCATAACACACAACACTGTAATTCACAGTCAATCTTCTTCTAGAAACATTACCACATAGCCACATCAGTGTTTATAACCTATATAAACACTTATTAAGTCTAACTATTTCGGTCTGGTTGGACTTCGATCTATTCTTGGTGTTCTGGTCACCCTATCCGATAATTAACACAGTTATTGTTAAGTAAATTCGGTTTCAAAGCTTCAATATTACATTAGATAAGTCAATCATCATTTATAATATTTTTCGGAAGCTTTGAATAATTTATAAGCAATTATTACTCTTTATAATAATTTTTCAAGCATCGGAATTATTTTTTTAAATGATTTAATTATCCAATAATCTTATCATCATTGATATTTAATAATATAAAAATATTAATGATATACTTGTCAAAATATTAAAGTTATTATTAATAAATTAAAATATTTCTAAATCATCAATATTCTACTTAAATGATTTTTAAAGTAATTAAAATTATTTTTAAAATCATCATCATTAATATTTAAATATTAATGAAATTATCATTCAAATATTAAAACTCATTAATTATAACTTAAAATATTTTTAAATCATTTTTCTAATTTTTAAATTATTAAAACCAATTTTAATTCATTAATTTAATATAATAATTAAATAAATCTAATATCATTAATATTAATTTAATAATGAGAATTCTCCAAAATATTGAAAATTATATTTTATAATTTGAAATATTTTCTAACACTTTATTCTCATTTGAAATGATTTTTAAATCAATAAAATCATTTTTAACTTATTTATTTAATACAATAATTAAATAAATCTAATATGATTAATATTAAATTATTAATAAAAATTCTCCAAAAGTATTAAAAGTTATATTTTATAACTCAAAATATTTTTAAATACATTATTCTTATTTAAAATAATTTTTCATAATATTAAATTATTTTTCTCTAATTTATTTAATGTACTAATTAAATAAATTAAATATCATTTTTATTCAAATAATTATAATTATCAAAGAAAAATATCCCAAATAATTAAAAGTTATTTTTTGGAATTTAAAATAATTTTTAAAACCATTTTTGTACTTTTTTAAAATTTATTTCTATTTTTAAGTATTTTCCAGAAAATCAGAAAATAAAAATAAATTAAACCGTCACTAATGGCCTATAGCGACACTTAACATCGTTGTTGGTGCTCTTAAGCCTCAAGAACACTGACAGATCAGTGTTCAAGGTGGCTCGTTTGACCAGCCTTAACTCTCTATCCATTTTGTTTCTGGGTCATGTTAATAATGGATCATGTAGTGTTCATGTAGCACTACATGAATCAAGCATCATCCAAGTCATACAATAATATAGCTTCACAATCCAGAGCTTCAATGTGGCTGTCAGAAGTTTTTTGGGCTTTCTGGGTTACCCAGAAACCCAGACAACTTCGACTGCCCACTTTGCAAATCAATTTCCTTCCAGTTCTAGTTATTGTATTTATGTTATTAAGGTTCAAAACTATAGTACTAATGTCAAGGAACATTTATATACCAATCTTTCAGTCCAAGAACATTATAAACTCCAGATTTGGCTCGGTCAAAGGATGTCAGAAACGGTGTTCATACACTTTTTGGAAATTCCAGAAAAGTGTTATCGTGATCAGATGGTCAAGTTTGACCAGCCACTACATCAATCATGTTAATGTTTTAAATGATCTAAAACCATGGATCTATAGTTCACATTACAGGCTACAAAATGGATACAAATACATAATTAAAACACACAAATCCTGACAGATCAAAGCGAATGAAAAACTTGTCAGACGCTGATTACACTTTCTAGGTTGCCCAGAATGCACCCGGTCAATGGATTTTGACCGTTAATAACACATGATCTAGACATCAAATGACTGTAATTTCACTTGTAGAACAAAGATTTCATACCAGACTACCTATCCATAACATAAAACAAGAAAAATCAAAAACAGACATGAATATGTGCCTTCTGACATTAGCTTGTCAGACCACAAATCATGTTCTTAGACAGTTTTGAAAAATCTTACTTTTAAGGCACTTTGATGCTATGGATCCATGATGGATCATCATATATCATCTAAAAACATCCTATAACACAAGATTAAACACTTAAACATAAAAATTTCCTTAGCATACAAGATCAAATTAGGTATAGGGCTTTATACCTTCTTGTCCAATCTTTGATTCTTGCTTTCCAATTTGTTCTTGGGTGATCTAGGGACTGATAATGTGACTGATCTACCTTAGAATTTCAGAGGTCTTGGTGAGAGAAAGAGTTGGTGAGAGCAAAAGAGAAAATGAACAAGTTTTGTGATTTTTCTCTCTCTCAAATCTATATGTATTAAGATATATTACTAAGATCTGATCTTGTTGTCATATAGGGGCTGGTTTGCTGATAATTTAAGTCACAAAGTCAAGATAGTTGGTCACCAACTAAAGGTTTTGCAGTTTTTTACAAGTTACAAATTAAAGAAAGTGAAAAGGGCATTTTTGTCATTTCTAATCTAAATTTAATGGCATTATGGGCAATTTCTCAAACTCTTAGGGTTTAACCCTTAGGGTCTAACCCTTAGGTTTTATAAACTATAATTCTAGAATTTTCTAATTAGGTTTTTAAAATAGAAAATTAAGAATTTCAAAATTGTAATTAGGATTTTAAGTAGAAATTAATATTTCTAAAGTATAATTAAGGTTTCCTAATTATATTAATATTTACTAATCACATTAGGCTTATTAATTAAGATTAGGGTTTTCTAATTAAGGTTTAGGATAATTTAAATTAGGGTTTCCCGACTTTTGATTAGGATTTTTAACGATACGTTAGGGTTTCTAATCCGGATATTAGGGTTTTAATCCCTTATTAGGGTTTACTAATTTTAAACCTTATCTGATCTATCATTGATCAAAAATTCTATACATTATATACATATACATATCAATATAATTATTTGAATTATATTTTCTATCGAATCCCTATCCAGAAATTAGGGTTAGGGTTTCTAAAGTTGTTAAGCACAACTCTACTGTAATTTCTCAATCAATACACAAATTAACTAATTCTCGAGACTCGTATCACAGATACACAATACAATATTAACGGTCAATGTCAATATTAAATAAAAAAAATTATTCGTAAATTTTGGATTATTTGAAATCCCGGGTTATTACATTCACCCCTCCTTAAAAGGATTCCGTCCTCAGAATCACAGCTTTCTTATTCTCTACAATCTTTTAAAGTTGTATCATCAATTCATTTTTATCAACACATTATTAATTTTGTGTTTCAAATTCTAACATGTGACTTGGATCTTATAAAAGAAAATAATTCACAATGATATCTAACTCATAATACTCGCGTAATAAAATTTCTAAATGAAATTGTTGCCTGTTGCCACCTCCTGAGTAACCACTGCATCTTGTGTCGTCTTGTTGAATGTACGGGCCGTTGGTTTTCCTGGATGTGCAGGCCCTCGAATTGCTAAGGTTCTGCTACTGGGTCTCTTGTTGCCACTTTCCTTCTCCGTATTTCTCTTCGGACAGTTCCGAACCTGATGATCAGTCGATTCCCACGTAAAGCAACCTTATATCTTCTTCGGATTGGGATAATTGGGTGACATGTGCCCCTCTTATCCGCAGTTGTAACAAACTACTTTCTTCTTCAAACAAACTCCTGCATAGTTCTTCCCACAAGTTGCACATGGTTCCCTCCCTTGCTTACTTCCTTTAGTATTGCTACCCGATTGCGTATTCTCGCTCCATTTTCTCTTGTTTGGGTTACTACCCCCACTGCTTCCTCTGTCATTTGTTTTCTTCTTCTCCTAATGAAATCGAGATGCAGCTTCGCTCCCTCCTTCAGCAATTAATGCTTTCTCCAGTAAAGCCGTGAACGTACTGATCTGTAATACCGCTAACTTGTTGAATATCCATGGCTTCAGTCCATTCTCAAATCTTCTCGCCTTTGTTACTTTTGTGTCCACCTGATGAGGTGTAAATCTCGCTAATTCGTTGAATTTAATCGCATACTCAGAAACCGACATATTCTCCTGCTTTAGTTCTAAGAACATAACTTCCATCCGAGCTTGCATACTCGGTGAGAAGTAGTTCTCAAAGAACAGTTCCTTGAATCTTATCCATGTCACTATGGCTATACCAGCTCTCGCCTGATTAGTCTCCCACCAGTAATTAGCTACTCCCTTCATCAAGTATGTTGCAAAAGCCGTCTTGTGCTCTTCCGCTACTCTGGCCATAACGAATGCTTTCTTCATCTCCTTCACCCAGGTTTGGGCTTCAATCGGATCCGTGGTTCCCTTGAATTCAGGCGGTCCTACCGCTTTAAAGTCATTGAAGTTTGCCAATCTGTCGGCTGGCTGATTCCTCGCTCTTCCTCCTGTAACTGGAGCTCTATTTTCCATAGCTTGGGATAGCATATCAACGAAATTCTGCATTGGGTCCGCTTTACCTCCTTCGTTATTCACTGACTGTTCTTCTTGTTGGTTTCGATTTTGTCGTCTAGGCGGCATAATCTGATTTAAATAAAAATCTTACATTAATTCTCTTTCTCTATACAAATTCTTAACACAATAAGAATTAAACACATAGTTCTGATGTAATCGCATATTAATTCAAATAGCACATAGTACATATAGTACTTAACAAATATTACTATCTATTTTTAAAATAATTTTAGGATTAACATACACAACTTTACACAACAAGTTGCAATTCTCCAACTTTACACAAAAAGTTGCCATTTACCATTTTCACATATCTAATCCCAGTTCATCAATCTTACCACACTTATGGGTTCAGAAACTTTCCACAATTATATGAGTGTATGAATTTGTCCTAGTCAGATATTTGGCGTCCTTTCGCTGAGGGGTTCAGAACATTTCATATAATTATGAGTTATGAACTTACCATAAGTATGAGTTTTAAGAACACACAAATTAATCTTAATCTTATATTCATATAGAAATTAAAGATTTCATTCATATAAACATATATATTTACATATGTTTAGACATCATTCTCGATATTACCACTTTTAATATCATAAACATCTACCAAAAGATACTAACGCTCAAACTTAAGATATCTACCATCCACTCCCTTCACTAGTCTTCTTCTTGTTGGGACACTTGTTGAATCCATGACCCATTCTCCCATATTAAAAACACTTCCTCATGTTCGGCTTTGGACAATGTAGAGAAATATGTCCTTCCTGCTTACAGTTGAAGCACACGTTCTTCCACATCATGCATTGTCCCATGTAAGTCTTTCCACACTTACTGCAGACTTGCTTCTTCTTTGGGTTTGAATTTTTAGAATTATCACTGTCTTTGTCCCTCTTTCTCTTATTCTTGCCCTTCTTGCTGGTTCCTTCAGACGATCCACCACCTTCAGTCTTCATTCTTTCCACCTGCGCTTTTAGCTCGTTCCGTTCTTCAGTTATTTCGCGCAACGCTCGCTCCATCTTCCATACTATTCCAACAGAAATACTTTACTCTGGAGTTCTTGGACTTTTACAGATAGCTGATCTTGTTCTCCAACTTTGATCTTACTCTTTAACTCCACCTTAGCTTCTTCAGACTCCGCCTCTTCATCACCATTCAGATACATCTCGGGATAATCATCATGATCACTCCCGAGATTAACCATAGGTTCATCTTTCCCCGCTTCATCCACTGACTCGCTCTGTGCTGGCACCTCGGCTACTAGCAATGGTGCGACAGTCGTTGGCATCTCTGTACTCATCTTATCTTCTCCCGACATCCTACAATCAGTTTAACCAACTTGATTAGTACTTCACCAGTACAAACTTTGCACACTATATGTCCACATATCTCACTATAGATACACTTCAGTAATCTCTCGCTTAGTACTCTAAATGAGTATTCTCTATCTCGTTTATGGTTATAATCCTAGGATTTTTTCCTACCCCGCTTAAGGTTTACAACCTACAGCTTTGATACCAACTTGTGACACCCCCAAATCTGAGTTATCTGACCCCGAGTTTGGTGTTCACGAACCACAATATAATACCATCTAATCTACCCATTCATATAGAAATAGTAATACATATCACATTAACATATGTTGTTAATACATAAGTCCCAGGTCCGCTAACCTTAACATTACAAACATACCCCTTAGATATACAAAAAGAGTTTACAATACAACATAATAATAATAATGTTCATTATACTAATTTATCACTATGCATTTTCCTTTGTTCTTCTTCACATCACCTTTTGCAACTTCGTTCCTAGCTGAAAAGTTTTATATATATCAAGGGTGAGCAACAAGTTTGCCCCGCAAGTTAAGACATACAGTAAATATATAGGAATAGATAAGTCTTCTCGTATTCTACGCAACAATAATCTAATAATGAAAAAATACAATGCTTTCAAGGTTTTCTACGATATTCAAATGAATAATCAAGAATTATTTCTACGAAATAGAAAAAATGGAATGTTTTCCAGATTTATACTGAGCGATCCATTGGATCTTGAACTTCTCTTCTCGGGTAACTATCAAAGAATTGACTTTGATATACCCAGGTGTATCAAATAACCTTAAAGATTAAATCATACCCCTCTACAAGTATATAAAGTGATCAAATTTATTATACCCTATATTATGCATAATACTTAATCACGCGTAAAGGCCGAATATACGACCAATAAAATATTCTCTTTATATAAAAGGTTGTTCTTCCCAGTCTCAGAATCAAGATTTTGATTTAATAGCAAAATATTATGATTTCAATTTCTAATTACTTCTCGATCTAGCCGAAATAATTGGCATCGATCTGTCAATAATAATCGAATTCTCTTCTCGAACCTATCAAGTTCTAACAAATGTTCGTCTAGCCAGAATAATTGGCTAAGACATTTCTCAACATAATTCGACAATAAACAGGAATTATCTACACTGTCAATACTAGCTTCTACGGATATGAATATCCAATAACAGTTATTCTACGAATGTATATTTTTCGAATCAGTAATTCAATTTGAATTATTAAACATACACTTACTGCGAATAATCAACAATAAATTCTTGGACGTGGTATAATTAACAATAATCAACCACTACAATATTTAAACAATATTAACTCAAGGTTGAGTTAGGAAACTCGCCTCTTCCGCTATTTACAGCTACACAATATACTTATCTACTTTTTAAAGACCTACAACTAATAATATCGGTCTCACAATTAGCGCAAAAATTCATAACACACAACACTGTAATTTACAGTCAATCTTCTCCTAGACACATTACCACATAGCCACATAAGTGTTTATAACCTATATAAACACTTACTAAGTCTAACTATTTCGGTCTGGTTGGACTTCGGTCTATTCTCGGTGTTCTGGTCACCCTATTCGATAATTAACACAGTTATTATCAAGTAAATTCGGTTTCAAAGCTTCAATATTACATTAGATAAGTCAATCATCATTTATAATATTTTTCGGAAGCTTTTAATAATTTATAAGCAATTATTATTATTTATAATAATTTTTCAAACATCGGAATCATTTTAAAGTGATTTAATTATCCAATAATCTTATCATCATTGATATTTAATAATATAAAAATATTAATGATATACTTGTCAAAATATTAAAGTTATTATTAATAAATTAAAATATTTTTAAATCATCAATATTCTACTTAAATGATTTTTAAAATAATTAATTTTTTTTAAATCATCATCATTAATATTTAAATATTAATGAAATTATCATTCAAATATTAAAAGTCATTAATTATAACTTAAAATATTTTTAAATTATTTTTCTCATTTTTAAATTATTTTTAAATCATTAAAACCAATTTTAATTCATTAATTTAATATAATAATTAAATAAATATAATATCATTAATATTAATTTATTAATGAGAATTCTCCAAAATATTGAAAATTATATTTTATAATTTAAAATATTTTCTAACACTTTATTCTCATTTGAAATGATTTTTAAATCAATAAAATCATTTCTAACTTATTTATTTAATACAATAATTAAATAAATCTAATATTATTAATATTAAATTATTAATTAAAATTCTCCAAAAGTATTAAAAGTTATATTTTATAACTCAAAATTTTTTTAAATACATTATTCTTTTTTAAAATTATTTTTCTTTATATTAAATTATTTTTCTCTAATTTATTTAATTTACTAATTAAATAAATTAAATATAATTTTTATTCAAATAATTATAATTATCAAAGAAAAATATCCCAAATAATTAAAAGTTATTTTTCGAAATTTAAAATAATTTTTAAAACCATTTTTGTAATTTTTTAGAATTTATTTCTATTTTTAAGTATTTTCCAGAAAATCAGAAAATAAAAATAAATTAAATCGTCACTAATGGCCTATAGTGACACTTAGCGTCGCTGTTGGTGCTCTTGTGCTTCAAGAACACTGACAGATCAGTGTTCAAGGTGGCTCGTTTGACCAGCCTTAACTCTCTATCCATTTTGTTTCTGGGTCATGTTAATCATTGATCATGTAGTGTTCATGTAGCACTACATGAATCAAGCATCATCCAAGTCATACAATAATATAGCTTCACAATCCAGAGCTTCAATGTGGCTGTCAGAAGTTTTTTGGGCTTTCTGGGTTACCCAGAAACCAAGACAACTTCGACTGCCCACTTTGCAAATCAATTTCCTCCCAGTTCTGGTTATTGTATTTATGTTATTAAGGTTCAAAACTATAGTACTAATGTCAAGGAACATTTATACACCAATCTTTCAGTTCAAGAACATTTTAAACTCCAGATTTGGCTCGGTCAAAGGATGTCAGAAACGGTGTTCATACACTTTCTGGAAATTCCAGAAAAGTGTTATCGTGATCAGATGGTCAAGTTTGACCAGCCACTACATCAGTCATGTTAATGTTTTAAATGATCTAAAACCATGGATCTATAGTTCACATTACAGGCTACAAAATGGATGCAAACACATAATTAAAACACACAAATCCTGACAGATCAAAGCGAATGAAAAACTTGTCAGACGGTGATTACATTTTCTGGGTTACCCAGAATGCACCCGGTCAACGTCAGTCAACGGGACATGAAATGACTGTAATTTCACTTGTAGAAAAAAAATTTCATACTAGATTATTGATGCAAAACATAAAACAAGAAAAATCAAAAATAGACACGAATCTGTGGATCTTGACATTAGCTTGTCAGACCACAAATCATGTTCTTGGACAGTTTTGAAAAATCTTACTTTTAAGGCACTTTGATGCTATGGATCCATGATGGATCATCTAAAAACATCCTAAAACACAAGATTAAACACTTAAACACACAAATTTCCGTAGCATACAAGATCAAATTAGGTATAGGGCTTTATACCTTCTTGTCCAATCTTTGATTCTTGCTATCCAATCTGTTCTTGGGTGATTTAGGGACTGATAATGTGACTGATCTACCTTAGAATTTCGAAGGTCTTGGTGAGAGAAAAAGTTGGTGAGAGCAAGAGAGAAAATGAGCAAGTTTTGTGATTTTTCTCTCTCTCAAATCTATATGTATCAAGATATATTACTAATTAAGATCTGATCTTGCTATCACATAAGGGCTGGTTTGCTGATAATTTAAGTCACAAAGTCAAGATAGTTGGTCACCAACTAAAGGTTTTGCAATTTTTTACAAGTTACAAATTAAAGAAAGTGAAGAGGGCATTTTTGTCATTTGCAATCTAAATTTAATGGCATTATGGGCAATTGCTCAAACCCTTAGGGTTTAACCCAAACGTTCTAACCCTTAGGTTTTACAAACTCCAATTCTAGAATTTTTTAATTAGGGTTTTATAATTGAAAAGTAAGAATTTTATAAATGTAATTAGGGTTTTAAATATAAACTAATATTTCTAAAGTATAATTAGGGTTTCCTAATTATATTAACATTTACTAATCACATTATGCTTGCTAATTAAGATTAGGGTTTCTTAATTAGGGATTAGGATTCTTGAATTTAAAATTAGGATTTCCCGACTTTCGATTAGGGTTTCTAACGGTGTGTTTGGGTTTTTAATCTAGAGATTAGGGTTTCTAATCCTTTATTAGGGTTTACTAATATTAGGGTCTCCTCAATTATTCTTACTCTTCTTCTCTTTGTTATATAGACTTAAAGCTTCACTACCTCCCTCTGTAATAATGGCCTTCTCCAACAATGTCGCAAAAGAATTGATCTGAAGAACTGATACCTTGTTAAACAACCAAGGCTTTAGCCCTTGTTCAAAACGCTTAGCTTTCCTCTCTTCAGTTACTAATTGGTGTTCTGTAACCCGGGCTAGCTCATTGAACTTAGCCACATATTGCGCCACTGTCATATCTCATTGCTTAAGTTCTAAGAACTTTACCTCCATCCTATTCTACATGTTCTTTGGGAAATAATTCTCGAAGAATAGAGTCTTGAACCTGTCCCATGTTATTATCCTTTCTCCGGTTCTTTGCTGATTCGCCTCCCACCAGTAGTCCGCTTCGCCTCTCATCATTTAGGTTGCAAATGTTGTCTTCTGATCTTCTCCCACACGAGTGATGGTAAAAGCTTTCTCCATTTCCTTAATCCACGTCTGAGCCACGATAAGATCGGTAGTGCCTACGAATTCCGGAGGTCCTACACTCCTAAAGTCCTTAAAATTTATGACAGGAGCTTCTTGGGGAATGGGTGGTATTGGTTTGTTTCTTCCCCTAAGAGCTTCCCCTAACAAATCTACTAGCCTTTGTATAGGGTCTACTTGTCCTCTCTCATCGTTAACCGACTCTTCCAGTGTAGTTAGTCTACGTCTGAGCGGCATTTTTCTGCATCACAAAATTTTCATTTTTATTATCTAATTATATTACTTCAACACTTCTCAAATGAAAAAGAATAAAATTTTATAACACGTTTCTAGAATAAGAGCATTTATATTCATATGCCAAATTATTGCATTACATGATTATGTGACGACCCCAAATTCGGGTCTCTTCCAACCCGACATATGGTGCTCCACGGTGCTACAGTTCACACAAACATTCAATTGAAATGCCTTAAAAGAATAAATATGTCTTATATATATTCCTTTGCAATACTGCCATTCCCCAGGTTCTTTATAACCGTTACATTTGTTCTTGTCACAATATCAAATATTATCATTACAAACCTATACTATTACATAGGTAATCTACAAGTTTACTTTAGCCTTCCCTTTATCCTTGTCGAATCCTTCGGTCCATTTGGTCTAAGATGCATTCACATGGTTCAAGCAAGAGTGAGCATAACAAGCTCAGCAAGTACAACAATCTCATTTTAAAAGCATGCTTGAAACATAGGAATCGTATATCTTTAGTAACTGGATAATAGTTACAAACTATTATTAATAACTTAAAATAACATTCATTTTCCTTCAAAACGTTTCACCAAAACAATATTCAATAAAACACCAAATCTGGTCCAAGACCATGAGCGTTTCATAATTTCTTTGAAAAGGACAACCTGGCACGAAAGTCTGGCATATCTTACGAGCACTTCTAGGTGATAAGCCTATAGTACTCTATGTTGATCAACACTACATCCATTAAACGTGTGTACGTTTAAGTTGTGGCAACCTCACGTGCCCATCGAATACTCGATGAAAATACATTTGTTTATTCATATTCAGGCTTACCATAAATCCGTACCAAACAATTGGCGTAGGATAGCGTTATCAGTTCTATATTGAAAGACTGGTAAAGGAATCAATCAATCTATCAAGATTAGTCTAGCCGAGTTAAAACTGGCATCGACTCTTTCTTTAAAACCATTCATGCATCTCATAACATGAATCATTGAAATCTTGGCTAACACGAAGGTTATACAAGCGTTTAGAAAAACTTGCCTTCAGCGTCTGCTACAGTATAATTACTTTACCTTTTGAGTCTTTACGGTCTCTACAACACATAATCAGATAACATACCACATTAGGTCATGAATGAACATACATGGTTCCTAATGAATCTTACCCTTCTTCTCAATCTAATTGCGTATTAGATTTGTTATTATTGGTTCCGGCTTGCCGTTATTCTTTTACATCGTTCTTACCAACTTCTTTCTCTTATATAACTTAATTGAAATTATTTCAATAATACAACTCGTTTTGAGTTAATCATCCTTACTTACGGCTTACTAATGTCCTTACATTATTAATCGAAACTTGATCGCCATTGGTGAAGTACCAACGTTGAATACCATTCTTGGTTTACTTAATTACCCTTCACATTCTTCTTTTAAATTATTCTTTCTTTCAACCTCTAGTGCATTTCTTAAGATTATACATCCTAAATGATGTTACATTAAGTTGATTAAGAATTTAATTCAATCTTTATTTGTTTCTCATTCCCTTTACAATCAAAACCTTTCTTCTCCATCTACATTCTAGTGCTGGCACTGCGGCGCCAGCTATTGCTCTATAACTCGGGCTGCGGCGCAGGTGTTCTGTACCTAAAACTCGGTCACGGCACTACGGCGCCATACCCTTCACTATTTGTCGCACTGCGGTGCCAAACTTCAGTAGCTCACAGCCCTTTCTGGCGCTGCGACGTGACTTCTTTGGCTTTGGGCTAGCGCTGCAGCGCCAGCTCTGTGCACCAGACAATTTTGACAGACTTTTTCATTTGTGAGATTCCCTGACTCGTAACTTTTTCATTATAAGTCTGAATTGCCTCGTTCAAGAGCCAACGGTTCACAAATCTCATACTCTACGTGTACATGCAAGAATTTTATCTATTTGACTTTGTTAACTAAAAAATCACCTATTAGTCCATTTTTAACTAAAATGATAAACGTTCGTGAGCGTTCAACGATCGTTTCTTCGTTTTAAGTCAGAATTCGGTTATTTTTGAGTCCGCAATTCTATAATGCCAAATAAGACTTGTCTCCATTGAAAACCAATGTTTCTAAGCTCAATATCAAAATTCGACTTCTATTCCGAGAATTTCACGAATTTGACGATTATCGTCTAATCGCGTAAATTACGTCTTAACTTCGTTTCTTATGATTTGTTCATCGTTTCAAATGGATTCAATCCCTCGCGCTAACATCTTTACATACATATTTCGTTAACTTATTTACATGATAAGTCATTACATGTTCTTAATGAACTTATTTACTTCTTAAAGTATAACATACTTGATTTCATTACTTATGACTTATTAATGAGTTAAGCCCTTTAATTACCATTCTTACATCTTATTAATCATACTAACTTCTTAAAGTAAACATATGACAAGTTTATATATGTTCATCATAAGTTCATCACTTACTTAGGTACAAATTACTTATTCATAACTTATTACGGCTTAAGTCCATTGATTATTCATTGTCTTCATTTCTTAGCATACAAATTCTACCACTACCCACTTCTCTAACAATGGAAGAGAAAGAGAATCATGGCTTAGGATTGCTTACCCTTGATGTCCTCTTGCTAATCCTTCTTCTTCTTTCTTGCTTATTTGAATAATGAAATACTAACTTATTCTCACTTATTCTCTCTAACAAATAAGTTGTAAAGAGTTGGATGAAAAGACAACAACCAACAAATGAGCTAGCTTCTCTTCTATTTATAGGAAATCTTAATTGAGGGCTTAATGGTCATTAAACCATCCACCTCCTTATTATTCATTACCTAGCCCTTAAGTTATCTTGGCCACCACCTTTACTTAACCATTAAGTATTCTTGCTAATCACATAACTTATCCTTTACTTGCTCACCACATAATTTACTTGGTCATTACTTAACTTAGCCATTAAGCTTACTTGATTACCACAACACTTAGCCATTAAGTTTCTTTTACTTGCTCATCACTTTGGATCATAACTTGGGCTTAATTTTAATTAACTTAACTTAATCATTTGGGCTTGCATTAAATTACTTTGGGCTTCCCATTACAAACTCTTAGGCTTGCATATTAATTCACATTGGACTTAACCATTTCCATACTTGGGCTAACATAATCCTTAACAAATCCTACAAGTCCAATACACAAATGGCTTAAAGCCTTATAACATATACTTTACGTATAATTCTCGTATTCTAATTCGTATACTTATTCATCATATACGATATACCATCATTCATACATACTCGTATAATACCTCGTATCATACTCGTATTCATTACCTCGTACAATACCTACGCATTATACGATCATCGCTTTAATTAATTATACGCGTTTAAATTCCTTCTCGAAAGTCACTTTTCCTAAACGTTAGGTTTTAAGTCCGCAGGCGAAAAACTGTGTTTTTCCTAACTGAAATATTATTGGATATTCCATCTCACCTCGATATTCCATCGTTACGTATTTTTCGAAAGTTCAAAAATAATTCCCGAGCAGAAATGCGTGAATAGTATTTTTCAAAAAATTTCTCGAAAAGATTTTATTTTTGTCTTGGAAATTCAAACACTTTAATTCTATCACGTAGCCAAAATACTACTACGTTCCGATATGTCTAGGTCATAGAATGACCTTCAATTAGCTCACTCCATAATTAATCAATTAAATTCATTTAATACTTATAATTAAATAAAAATTTAATTCTCCTAAAAAATTTTCTCGGGCGTTACACTTTTCCTTCCTTATAAGGATTCTGTCCCCAGAATCTCGCTAATAATACATACACCTTTGAGGAAAATTTTTCCCTTATTTTAATCTCGAGTCTCCACGTTACTTTTTCGGCATTGTGGTTCCTCACTTTCACATTCACCGAAGGTATTATCTTATTTCACATGACTTGTCACTTCCTACCAATAATCTGAGTTGGAAGTTCAACACTTATTAACATATTACTCTATCTTCCCTTTATTAGTCTTTCTTTTAACTCTAATTATTTGGAACTCAAATTCCTCCCTCAAAACAAGATGATACTTGATTTTCTCTTTATCATGCATCCTCTTCTTCATTCGCTTACATTCCTCATCACCTAGTTGTATTTCCTTGACTCGTTTTATTTTCGTGGATTGAGTCTACGTTGTGAATATCATTTCTACCCCTTCATTTCAAAATTTACTTCTAACTCTGATCTTGCCATCTCTGTTATTAACTCATTCTGAGTTGTTAACATCGATAGATTTTTACCTACCTTTCCTACTTAATGCTTTGGCTTTGACGTTAACTTTCCCTGAATGATATAATATATCACCATCGTAATCTCTTATCCATTCTAATCACCTCCTCATATTCAACTACTTTATATTCAACTCCTTCTGTGTGGAGATATATTTCAGACTCTTAGAGTCCGTGTATATCCCACCTTTCTTCCCGTATAAATACTATCTTCAGAATTTTAATTCAAAAACTCCCATTTCCAATTATAGATCATAAGTAAGATAAACCTTCTCATAATCCTTTAACTGGCGTAATGCATATGCAATGACCTTACCATGCTACAAGAGCACGCAATCTTGTCATTTATGCAAAACATCGAGATACACTACAAAATTCCTCGTATCATCTGATAAAGACAATACAGGTGACTCACTTATCTTTCCTTTCTCTCATCTCATTCCCAACACACCTATCAATTTGCCACTGACCTGCTCAGCGCCTCTTACGAAAACCCAACTTCAGTACATCAGTCAACCCAAACGACATAACTAGAAACTTGTCATAACTATAACGAGTTCTGAACGTCATCTTAGGTACCTTCCCTTTTCCTCACTTTCAGCTGACGATACCCCATAAACAAATCTATCATGGAAAAATACTTTGCCCCTTTCACTGATCAATTAGATCATCGATCCTGGGCGACGATTATTTATTCTTAACCGTTAACTTATTGGTTATATATTTGACTTACGCATTGGTTTACTTAACATTACTTCTTAGGGTTCGCGTTCTTTCAACCTAAGTTTACGCGACCTACTTATATTATCGACTTACAGCTTCACAACATATGGAGATTTCTTACTTAATACATTCATCATCTTTGATGATTTACATTCTTATCTTCTTCTTATTACTTCTGTAAGTCTCAGCAGACATCGCTTCTCTGCTAGTAGTCCATATGGTACTCTAAGTGGTTTCCCACAAACAACCAATAAACAAGTTATAGTCTCATCTACACTGCCATCACAATGAGTTAGATCGGTTACCAGTTTCATATATACCTTCGCTCTCTGAAGGAATTATTTAGCCCAGCTCCCATATGTCAACCATCAAAGGTTACGATTGTACCACAACCTAAACTTATCTTAACATCCTTCTAAATTGCGTCATATTTAGAAAACAAGGAAATTTCGGTGATGTATTACCGTAGATTACTATCTTGGATTTATTAGAAAATCGAAGATTTATACATTTTATTGACAATTTATTAAAGTTCTATGGTTAATCAACCTATTCATACCGAGAATTACTTCAAATTCTCTTAACTTTATCGGTACTTATCTACCGATACTTGCTTACCTTTATTATTCATGAAATGATTTCCACGAATATAATCAACGAAAATTATTTCCTCACTCTCTACCTTAACGTTTAAAGGTATTTATAATCCCTTTCGGGAATGAACTTAATCACTTAGCACATTCACATGTCATAAAAGAACAAGTAGCACTCCAATCAAATAGCACATAAGCATTCATTGTATTTCCTGGAATGATACCTGCTACTACATCCGTTGATGCAACCGCGTCTTGGACCATCATATTAAAAGTACGGGCCATAGGTCTACTCGACGATAGTGGTTTAGTAATGGTTAACTTACCACTACTAACAACCCTACTCTCTTTCCTCTCCAATGCTCTTATTCTTCCTCTCTTTTGTGGTATTGGATCAACGCCTCACTACCACCCTCCGCAATAATCACCTTCTCTGGAATGGTCCCATAGGAAACCCTCTAGAACACCGTCATCCTACTATAGAGCCAGGGTTTCAGGCCCTGCTCAAACCTACGAGCCTTCCTCTCCACAGTGTCCACTTGGTGTGGAGCAAACCTTGCCAATTCATTGAATTTGGCCGCGTACTAGGGAACCGTCACGTCCCTACTTTAAGTTCTAAGAACTTAATCTCCATCATCCCTTGCATGTTTGTAGGAAAATAATTCTCGAAGAAAACCTTCTTGAATTGTTCCCACGTTACCGCATCTGTTCTAGCCCCACCCTGGTGAGCCTCCCATCAAAAGTTGGCTTCCCTTTTTCCTTGTGTAAGTCACAAAAGAAATCTTTTACGCCTCACCTACTCTTGTAATAACAAACGCCTTCTCTATTTCCTTTTATTCATGTATGACCCGTATTGGGTCCGTTGTTCCTTTGAACTCTGGTGGACCTACACTTTTAAACTCTTTAAAGGTAGTCATTCTGGCTACTCTAGGTTCTGCGGGTACTCTACCCCCGGTTTGGTTAAATGTAGCCGTTAATAAATTAACGAACTCTTGCATAGGGTGGTTCTGACCCCCTTGATTATCATTATGTGATTTCGCTTCCTGATTACATTGTCTTTTCTATGGCGGCATTTTCTAATTTAAATAAATAAAATTTTATCATTATCTATTTACTTACTTCGTTATTATTCGCCCCTTACCAACTCGTACCATAACAAAGCATATTAAATGAAAACTTCATTATATTCATATGCTTCTTCATAGTTTGAAACTATTTACAATTTGCGTTTATAGCCAAAAGCTATTACATTTTCTATCCCGCAATTGAATTTCACAAAAGTTGGGATTTACAAAAAGACTACCCTTTTTATACAAAAGAGGGTTTTACATCACTACACACATATTTATAACTCTTAGATTTCTAATAATGCATAACAACATCTTCGTGTTTCTGATCCGCTATATTCGCTACAGTATCCCGACTAATCATATGACGAGTTTGTCCTGACTCAATGGAATAACAAGCAACTCTCAACTTGAAATCCTTATGAGCACTCTAATAGATGTAAGACATCCATGCGATTTGGACCATTCGGCGATTCGGTATCTAATTGCGAAGAAAGAGGCTAAACCACGCCTTATTCGGTGGATTCTCCTGCTTCAAGAGATTGATCTAGAAATAAAGGATAGAAAGGGGATGGAGAATCAAGTCGCTGATCATTTGTCTAGGCTGGACAATACGGGTACACAAGAAGAGGACAAGTGCGTCATCAACGAGTCATTCCCGGATGAGAAATTGTTTGGATTAAATGCAGAATTTCCATGGTACGCGGACTTCGTGAACTATTTAGTGAGCAACATGCTTCCCCCTGATCTTACAATATAACAAAAGAAGAAGTTCCTTCATGATGTCAAGTGGTATATTTGGGACGAGCCATACCTATTCAAACAATGCGCAGACAAGATGATCAGAAGGACACGCCTTACAGCGAGGTACATAGTATACTGCATGAGTGCCATTCGTCGACGTACGGGGGACACTATGGTAGTGAAAGAACTGCAACAAAAGTCCTTCAAGCAGGGTTTTATTGGCCTATATTATTTAAAGACGTCCATCAATTTGTTAAAAATTGTGATAGATGTCAACGAGTGGGCAACATATCAAAAAGGAATGAGATGCCACTCTAAACTATCTTAGAAGTTAAAATTTTTGATGTACAGGGCATCGATTTCATGGGGCCATTCTCTTCCTCATTTTCCAATCAGTATATTTTTCTTACAGTGGATTATGTGTCAAAGTGGGTTGAAGCAGTAGCACTACCGACTAACAATGCCAAGGTGGTGCTCAAATTCTTGCAGAAAAATATTTTTAAGAGGTTTGGCACGCCGAGAGCCACTATAAGTGATGAAGGTAGTCACTTCTGCAACAAATTGTTTACAGCTCTCTTGGCAAAGTATGGGGTCAACAACAAGGTGGCGACGACTTATCATCCCCAAACCAGTGGGCAAGTTGAAGTGTCGAACAGAGAGGTAAAGAAAATTATGGAAAAAGTGGTGAACCTGAATCGAAAGGATTGGTCGCTCTAGTTAGATGATGCATTATGGGCATACCGGACTGCTTATAAAACACCAATCGGGATGTCATCATATCAACTACTGTACGGAAATGCTTGTCACCTGTCAGTCGAGCTATAGCATAAGGCCTACTGGGCCATTCAGAAACTAAACTTTGATCAAGCAGCTGTGGGTGAAAAGAGGCTACTACAACTAAACAAGCTCGATGAATTCCGACTTCAGGCATACGAGAATGCTAAACTATACAAGGAGAACATCAAGAAATGGCACGACAAGAAGATCATGCACCAAACTTTCGAGCCGGGGCAATCAGTGCTGTTGTTCAACTCATGATTGTGGTTGTTCCCCAAAAAGTTTAAGTCAAGGTGGTCGGGACCATTCACCATTAAAACAGTGTTCCCACATGGCGCAATAGAACACTATAGTCAAAATCCATTGGAGGCATTCAAGGTTAATGGTCAACGAATAAAGCATTATTGTGGCGGAGATACGAACTAGGATGCCGTCAACATTACCCTCGACGATGCTCAGTGACATAAGAGGCACCGTCGGGCTTACGATGTTAAAACTAGCACTACTTAGGAGGCAACCCAAGTTCTAAATTCTTTCTCTTTTAATTTTTCTTTATATTGTAGTTATAATCTATTATTTATGCAGCTTTTAAAGAGTTTTTGATGTCTTTTCTGAATGATTCACAGGTTGAAGGAGAAAAATAAAGCTAAGAGGTCACTGACACCATAGCGCGGGCCGCGCTGTCCAAGACACAATCCTAGCGCGGGGTACGCTACAAGTCCAGCCTCTTCATTCCATGCAGCGTAGACCACGCCATTTCGCCAATATCACAGCGCTGGGCGCACCATTCACAGCGCGGGGAGCACTATTGTGCAGCAAACCCCCTAATTTACTAGCGATGGGCGCACTATCTCCAGCTTTGTTACAGTGCGGGCCACACTGCGATCAATTTCCAGATGCCTAATTACATCAACAGACGTGTCCTCAACCATAATACCCACATTGCATCCTTGCCTCTCCTTCGCCAAATCAAATTCATCCACTTCTCCTTAACAACTTCAACATCCAAAACTCCATAAATCCAACAATAATGACAACACCCCATCAATCCTTTCCCTTTTCAACTTCTATTCCATTGAAACCCACCCACCTTCCATCTTCCTGCCCACGTTGGATTTCCTTCTCCTATATAAACTCCAACTACACTCCACCACTTCATACCAGCTATACACACTACAAGCCAATCCTACATCTATTTCATTCCTTACACCAAAATTCTATCAATTGGGGACACATTTACAAAGAGGGAAACACAATTAATTCAAGGAATGCGTAATTCGCTTCTTGCTCGATCTTCTTATCAGTTCTGAATAGCAAGTAAGTAGAATAACTGGGATATTGGGTGTTTGTTGTCATAATTTGGCTAGCAAGATTACACCAAGTAAGCTATTTTGGGGAATAACTCAGTCCGCTCACCAACTATTCGATAAAAATCCTTAACCAAACTTTGAACCTACTCACCCCAAGAACCACCATGTCTTCTCATAAAAGACAACGCCCATCCTCCTCCACTGCTCGGCCTCAATACGATCACATAAGGTTTGTTAGTGAGAAGGCCGCTGACCGATTCAAGTCAACCATTGACAAGAAAACATTGGTTCTTGAATGTGGGTTGAAGTCGAATGCTAATTTGGATGACGACATGGCTTTGCAAATTGTGGAGCAAAATTGGTTTCAGTTGGTTGAACAACCACTTCTAGCGGTGAACAACATAGTGAAAGAGTATTACGCCAATGTAATGGAACCGGTGGCGTTTCACGCCGATGCTATCAATGAGTATTTTAGGTTAGAGACACCACAAGATGATAGATATGAAGATGGATTGCTCAAGTTAGTCGAGTTGGTTGTTAGACTATGTAAACTGGGTACTCAATGGGTAATTCAAACAGGAACAAATAAAAAGATAAGTTTTCCCCACTCTGCACTTAGTCGATATGGAAAAGCTTGGTATGCATTTTTGTGTGCCCGTTTAATGCCCACTATCCATTAGACCGATGTCACTAAGGCACGAGCTCGGCTATTGTATGGTATTTTTCATCACCATTTCCATGTGGACAACTCAATTGCGTTCTATAATGTCGATGTGGGGGAGTGTATTCAAGAGTCCATTGATCGGGTGTTACGCGGGAGCACTACGGGAGGTTTGCTGCATGGATTCTTAATCACTGACTTGTGCCGTAAAGCTTAAGTGTAGTGGCAACCTTTCGAACCTATCCAACACCCAATGGCAATCATTGATCATGCAACAATTGAGAATTATAAGGAATGGGATGGGGCGAGATCACATCCACGTAGAGAAGGCTATATTATGATCCAACAACCCTCACCCCCAGTTGCAGCTGAACCAAGGCATAATCCACCAACGAGGGCTTCAAGGAATCAATTTCTATGGTTGTCCCAGCGTCAAGATCTAATGCATCAGTATAATGCTAATGCCTTCAACACGCTTGCTGATGCGTTTTCCCGCTGCAATCCAATTGTACCTCCAGTAGTCATGCCTATTCCTCCTAATTTACCTGCATATCCTCCATCGGACGATGATGAGCAGTGACTCGTTTTTAGGGAAGGCCTCAGACTTTTATTTTAATTATTTTGTCGTAATGAGGTCATTACTTGATTTAAGTTTGGGGGATTATGTTTCATGTTCTTTAGTCATTTATAATTATCATATTCATGTCTTGTTATCTTATCTTATCTAAATATATATATAAATATTTGCATAAAGATTGCATGAATCCAGTTATTAGATTGTATTTGTGTTTCTTGGCCAATGATGAAATTGAAATTATGTAAACAAGTACATGACTTAGTATGAGAATCTTGATGCAGTTTCTATTATGATGTGGATCTTGTTCTGATTGAAACTAGTATAATACGGGTAGAGCGTTAATAACATATGTGCTAATGGATTAGTTCAAATTATTACATAAAGAGTGTCTAAAGGATATTGCTAGTATAATCAAGAAAGTGATAAAGATAGGCAGTGAAAGCTAGAATTAGGCATGAATCTAAAGTTTGGGGGAAGATAGGGGGTATAAAAGCTCTAAAAAAAGAAAAGAGAAAAAGAAATGAACCAAGTTGAGTCTTGTGGTGGGTTGAGAAAATACTCCCCATAAACACAAGCGTGAGATGGAGCGTAAAACGTACTCACCAACCATCTATTAAAAAAAATAATAAAAAATTTGAATGATGAAAAGAAAAGACGAAAAAATAAGTCCAGTCAATGAAAAAAAAACACACAAAAGAAGTGAGCATGAATACCCTATTTTTTTCGGAACTTGAATCTTGGTAATTGTTTGATCTCAGCTAGAACTTGTTTATTTTTGAATTTTTTTAGTTTATGTTGTATGATTCCTAATAAGAAACTGTTTATGTAATTGAATTTGATTCGATATCAGTTAGCATGGGTGTTACACACACAGTATTAGTGGTAACAGGGTAAGATGTAAGGATTGGTAGCGAGTGCATATTGATTTTGATATGAAGTGTTGACATGTTTACTAGTTTTTCTGAGGCCGTATGAGTAAACCATCTTTACTGTCTTAATTCTGGATTCGTAGTTTAGTTGTTAGTACATTGCATTGCATTTTGCTTGAGGACAAACAATGTTCAACTTTGGGGGAATTTGATGAGTAGGTTTTTAAACTACGATTTATGTTCGTTTAGCTTGATATATTGTTAGTTTTTGGTAATTTCATGTTACTTTTGATGGGTTATTTTCTTGTTGTAGGATAACCCATGGGTCTATCAAAATGTTACAATTGGAAGGAGATTTCGAGCAATTCTAGAGCTTCTGACCACATAGCGCGGGGCGCACTGTGGTACATAGTAATGTAGCGCGGGGTGCGCTGGGCGTAAACAATATTCTAAGGCAATAGCGCGGGGCGCGCGACTAGTGTGTGTTATACGGCGTGAGGCGCGCTGCGTCGGTATTTTTGTTGGGCAAGAATTGATTTTGTGCCAGAAGTTGGGCTATGTTGGGAACTATTTTGTGGGATGGTTGTTAGTTTATTTTGTGGGAGTCTTTGACTATTGAGTTGTTGATTTTGAAAAGGATTCATTTTCTCCACCTGATTTCTTATGAGGAGAGTTAGAGTTGGATTATGATTGAGGTATGGAGCTGAATTGAGACTATTTGTATACTAAGTGGGGTATAATGAGAGGGTTGGACACACTTTGAAGGAACGAAGAAGAAGAATAATTTCACGAAAATTTCAGATTTGAAGGGCGAGAAGGGTGGTGTATTACTATTATCTTCTAATTTCAACATTCTGTAATTGGGATGATGTTTCCTTTTATTTGTTCAGTATTTAATTCGTTAGCTATGAACTAAATTGCTTATTAGGCTTATAATGGATCTTTAAGTGGAACAATGATTATGTAACCTGGGTTTTCAGTTTAATAAAGCTATTATGCAGTTTATCTATATTAATTTAAGCTTGAATTTATAAATTGCTTGATCAACAATTTTATGTGGATTTGTATGAATTCGAGAGATGAAATATAAATCTACACTTAATTAATATAGCATTTGTTTTTGATTTCTGTGAATGAACAGAATATTGATGTATGTTAGGGTAGAGATATGCTTGACATTGCATGTAATCATGAAGAGAACTTGGACTTAAACCTTATTTAATTAGAATTCACATTGAGATATAGTGAGTTGATTGATTAAGATGTTTAACTTAATTTTATCTTAATTGTGGATTTGAGTTAATACGGTGTTAATGCATCGAGAGGTGGTTAATAATAATTATGTGTTATTGATCAATAAACTGAGATAGTGAATTAAACTGGAATAAGGGAAAAATAATCAGAGGGATGCTTAGAGTGAAGGTACAAGCCTAATTCTCCAATATTTATTTGAAAATTCAGTTTTAGGGTTTGTTGGTATTTAGTTGATTTTTATTAATGTTAATATTATCATTATAAACTGGAAATTGATTAGTTTAATAAAATTAGGATTAATAGAAGATTGGTAGTTGCGAGATTAATTTCTTGCTAAGTCTCTAGGGGAACAATACTTTACTTACTATTATATTACTTGTTGACCACATATACTTGCGTGTTGTGCATAATTAGATTTTACCCAAAAAGTTTTTGGCGCCGTTGTCTAGTAATTAGTATAGATTTTATTATTTTGCAATATCAGTTTAATTAGTCCAGTTTTACTTAAACTCCTTTTATTTGTGTTTTGTTCTTCTTATTTCAGGTTTTTGAAAGTGGTTTATGCAAACTCGATCCAGAAATCTAGACTTGCTTCCTTTTGAGGACGACATTGAGAGAAGGTTTCAGAGGTTAAGTAAGTGGATCAAGGAAACAAAAGACGGATTCGAAAACTCTGATAAGGAAGAAGCAATGGCAGCTAAAGATCAGAAAGCATTAAGGGATTGGGGATTCAAATGATTCAGAATTCAAATGATTCTGAATTCAAATGACTCTGATAAGGGATTGCAGTCAATAATTACTAGGCCCGTAATAGCCGCTAATACATTTGAAATCAAGCCTGGGACGATTCAAATGATTCAGAATTCAGTTCATTTTTGGGGATTGGCTAATGACAATCCGAATGAACATCTAGTCAGCTTTTTGGAAATTTGCCACACTTTTAGGTACAATGGTGTGTCCGATGAGACTTCACTTGTTCCCATTCACTTTATGGGACAAGGCAAAGAGTTGGTTGCATTCTCTACCGCCAGGGTCGATAACTACATGGGAAGACTTAGCTCAAAAATTCCTTGCCAAATTCTTTCCACTTACGAAAACTGCAAAGATGAGGAACGAGATAACGATGTTTGAGCAGCAATATGGGGAGTCGCTATATGAGGCATGTGAGAGATACAAGGAGTTACTCAGAAAGTGCCCGCATCATGGATTGCCGAAGTGGCTGCAAATGAACACCTTTTACAATGGGCTGCATGGGAATATCAGAACGAGTATTGATGCAGCGTCGGGCAGAGCATTCATGGCCAAGAGTTATGAGGAAGCCTACAATTTGATTGAAACCATGGCGGCCAATAACTACCAGTGGCCCACAACAAGAATGACACAGGGAAAGGAGGCTGGGATTTTGGAAGTAGATGGGGTGACAGCTATACAAGCACATATTTCTGCGCTGTCCAAGAAGTTGGATGCTATGACAGGGGCTCAAGTACAGCAGGTTGAGGTAGTATGCGGATTGTGTGTGGGTAATCATTCTATAGATCAGTGCGCAATTAATCCAGCATCCGTCTAGTTCATAGGTAGCTATAACAGAATTCCGCAGAGTACATACCGAAACACCTACAACCAGGGGAATAGAAACCACCCAAATTTCTTGTGGAGCAATAATCAGCAAAATCAAGCTCCACGACCGTCATATCCCCCAGGTTTTCAGAGTCACAAACAATCGATTCAACATCAGGAAAAGAAATCAGATTTCGAGGAAATGATGTCGAAGTACATAACTAGTAATGAGGCAACAATGAAAAATCAAGCAATAGCAATGAAATCACAAGAGATGGCAATGAAATCACAAGAGATGACTATCAAAAATTTAGAAAATCAGATAGGACAGATTGCGTTAGCATTGAATAATCAACCACAAGGAACGTTACCAAGTGACGCTGGGAGAAATCCAAAGGGTAGTCATGAGCAATGTCAAGCAATTATGTTGAGAAGTGGAAAACATCTCGTTGGTAACAGTGCAGAAAATTCAGTGACACCAGAGCAAAAAGTTGATGACAGTAACGTGGTTGAAGGCAACAAGGGTGAGGATAAGAAAAGTGAGGACACAAAGTTAAACAATAAGTCAATTGTTTATCCTCCACCACCGTTTCAGCAGAGGGCCCAAAAACAAAAATTGGATAAGTACTTTGCTAAGTTTTTGGAGATTTTCAAGAAACTTCAGATTAACATACCATTTGCAGAAGCCCTAGAGCAAATGCCGAGCTATGCAAAATTTATGAAAGGGATTTTGTCAAGGAAAAATAAATGGGAAGATTTCGAGACCGTTGCACTAACCGAGGAGTGTAGTGCAGTATTACAACATAAATTGCCACCAAAACTCAAGGACCCGGGGAGCTTTACTATTCCATGCACGATCGGGAATATGCATTTCAACAAGTGTTTATGTGATTTGGGGGCGAGTGTAAACCTTATGCCATTGTCAGTATACATAGAATTGGGTTTGCCCGAACCAAGACCTACACATATCTCATTACAGTTGGCGGATAGATCAGTCACATATCCGAGAGGCATAGTGGAGGACATTTTAGTGAAAGTGGATAAGTTTATATTCCCCGTAGACTTTATCATTCTAGACTTTGAAGAGGACAAGCACATCCCAATTATCCTAGGGAGACCTTTCTTGGCCACGGGTAGGACACTTATAGACGTACAAAAAGGAGAACTTACTATAAGGGTCTAAGATCAAGAAATCAAATTTAATGTGTTCAAGGCCATGAAATTCCCTACGGATGAGGAAGAATGTTTTCAGATGGATCTAGTTGAGCAAATCATCAGTGAAGATATGAACAAGAGTTTGGTCAACGATCAGTTAGAAACAACTTTACTGGGGGATGAAGAGGTCGACGACCTAAAATTGGTGGATTACTTACAAATGCTAGACTCATTGCCACGGGTTAGCAGATTCAGAGCACCATTTGAACTTTTACACATGGAGGAGATAGCCACAGAGAAATTAAAACCATCATTGGAGGAGCCACCAACTCTGGAACCCAAGCCACTCTCTAAACATCTCAGGTATGCGTATTTAGGCAATTCAAATTCTTTACTTGTAATTATTTCTGCTTCACTTAACGATTTACAGGAAGAAAAGTTGTTGAGGGTGCTTAGGGAACATAAAGCAGCGTTAGGGTGGACAATCGCGGATATCAAAGGAATCAGCCCTTCGTTTTGCATGCACAAGATTCTGATGGAAGATGATGCAAAACCAACGGTGGAGCAACAATGTTGACTTAACCCAATTATGAAGGAAGTAGTAAAAAAGGAAATCCTGAAATTATTGGATGTCGGAATCATCTACCCTATTTCCGACAGTAAGTGGGTTAGTCCGGTTCATTGTGTGCCGAAGAAAGGGGGAATGACTGTGGTACAAAATGAAGATAACGACTTAATACCGACAAGAAAAGTAACAGGTTGGAGGGTGTGCATCGATTATAGGAAGTTGAATAAGGCAACCCAAAAATATCATTTTCCGCTACCCTTTATCGACCAAATGTTGGACAGATTGGCAGGTCACGAATTTTACTATCTATTGGATGGATACTAGGGATATAACCAGATTGCCATCGCTCCTGAGGATCAGGAGAATACAACATTTACGTGCCTTTACGGCACATTCACATTCAGGAGAATGTCATTCGGGTTATGTAATGCACCGGCTACCTTCCAATGATGTATGATGGCCATTTTCTCCTATATGGTGGAAAAAAACGTGAAAGTCTTCATGGATGACTTTTCTGTCAATGGAGACAATTTTGATACATGCCTTGGGAATTTGGTAATGGTGTTACAACGATGCGAAGATATAAACCTTATACTTAACTGGGAAAAATGCCACTTCATGGTTGAGTAGGGTATAATTTTAGGCCACAAGGTATCGGCTCAAGGACTAGAAGTTGACAAGGCTAAGTTGGACACGATCGAGAAACTGCCTCCACCGAGCTCAGTAAAAGGAATCAGAAGTTTTCTAGGACATGTTGGGTTCTACAGAAGATTCATAAAGGACTTCTATAAAATTGTAAAACAGTTGTGCAGTCTTATAGAGAAGGACTCTGTGTTTATTTTTTATGAGGAATGTAAGTCGGCTTTCGAGTTGTTAAAGAAAAAATTAACTACAGCCCTCGTGATCGTCGCACCAGATTGGAATATACCTTTCGAGCTGATGTGTGATGCAAGCAACTATGCAGTTGAGGCTGTTTTGGGACAACGCCGAGAAAAGGTATTTCACGCCATTTATTATGCAAGCAAGACACTCACGGAGACTCAAATGAATTATACAACTACGGAGAAGGAACTACTTTCAGTGGTGTATGCGTTTGACAAATTTCGGGCATACTTGATCGGGACTAAGGTGATAGTTTACACGGACCATTCGGCTATTCGGTATCTAATTGCGAAGAAAGATGCTAAACCACGCCTTATCCGGTGGATTCTCCTGCTTCAAGAGTTTGATCTACAAAAAGGATAGAAAGGGGACGGAGAATCAAGTCGCTGATCATTTGTCTAGGCTGGACAATTCGGGTACACAAGAAGAGGACAAGTGCGTCATCAACGAGTCATTCCTAGATGAGCAAAATAAATACAAAAGATTAAGTATCAAGGAATAAAAGTATAACATATTTCATGCTCATCAAATTCCTCCACACTCTTTTTACACGTCCTCGTGTAAACCAAAAATTTGATTTCCAGAAAAAATTCTATTCAACCATAATGTCAAAAGATTTCAAGGTACAAATCATGATTATCAACACTAAATTTACAAAAATCTAATCAACGCCTTATCAATCAACTCACAATTACCAACCTTACCATTTCACCAATGAATTTCATTAAATCAAACTATAACCACATAAGAAACTTTTCCAAAATTTACATACTTACTCAACTTAGTTACCATGGAGCAAAAACCGTGCACACTGACTCACAACCAAGAATAAATTTTTTTTACTTTTTAATTTTTTTCATAGAACCCTTTTTTTTAGCACAGATGAATGTATTTTTATGCTTCTTTTTTTTCTTATATTTTTTTTCTTTTCTTGACATGTGCAATGTCTCCTTTTCTTAGGCTTTTCAGAGTTACCCATTAGCGAACTTTCCACCAACGACTCCCAAACCAGATGATCTTAGGGCGCTAGGTGTAGAGACACCCTAAGGCTTACCTATTCAAGTAACAAAGGCCACAAAAGTCGACTAGTCAAGCTGCTTTTATCCATCACACTTTTCAGCTTGAATACCGATGCTTCCTGAGGCTTAGATACCCAGTTATTTCGCACAATGGACATTGAAGCAGATTTTTAATTTTCTTTTTTTCTTTTTTTTTCATTCATCATTTTTTCACATGGTTCTGCAACAACATTAGCAAGTTAAACAGTTCTAAGTCGTGAAATCAGTACACATAGACAACTCCACAAATAACTTAATCAAATAAACATGCTTCTCATATTCAAGTACTTATGAATCACAAATTCAATTCAAATCAATTACTATGGATCATGGCTTAGTTGTCATAATTCATTAACAAATTAAGCATCAAACAGATTCTAAATTTTAGCATTAATTTTCAATCCTTGACTTTAACCTTCAAACACATAGGCAAATAGAACTATGGAACCAAAATTTTTAAAAATTTTCAAAAGCATTAATTTTTTTCAAATTCCCCATCAAAATCGGATCAATATTCCTAAGTAAAATAAAAACCTAAATCTTCCCCCCACACTCAAACCTTACATTGTCCCCAATGTAAGAAAATCATGCAAAGAAGAAAATACTACTAACTAACATGCAATAAAAAAAACTAAAAAGTGAAGGGATAGAAAAATCAAATATGAGATCTTGGGTTGCCTCCCAAGCAGCTGCCCTTGTTTATTGTCATTGGCCTGACATCATCCTTCTCATCCTATGTAATTGGACTTGTGTACTTCAAGTGGACTGGTAACAGCTTCAATTCTTCATTAGGAGCATCCTTCAGATCCTGATTTTTCTCCATTCCAGCTCTTAAATCCTCCTTGTATAATTGTATTTGATCAAAAGATTTCTGCACTATAGAGTCAACAACATCAGTAGAAAAAATAGAATTAATATTACCAAGATACCTTTTAACTTCATATATGCTGAACTGGACATTTGCCTCATCCAATTCCATAGTTAAGGTCCCATGGTATGTATCATGTAGTGTTTTTATTATTTGCACCGATGTATCCTCTATATCCTCTTTGTAAATATCGGCAGAACTTATCAAATTGTTCTCATCTTCCTCTTGTTCATCCTTTTCAGACTTTGAATACCTGATTTCTTCTTCAAATTCAGTAGTAGCCTCAAGCACTTCCAACTGGTTTCCACTAGTGAACTCCTCATCATTTTTAAGTTCTTGTTCCCTATTCGAGATTTCTTCTATGAATTTTTTATTAGACTTTGTATACCACCACGTTGAATTCTTTCCAACTTTCCAATTCCTTGTTAGAACTTGGGGAAAAGGTAGTTTCGGTTCATAAGCTGAAAGAGGTGAAAATTTATGCTTGAATACATCATTGTTGTTTGTTTCACTATTATCTGACTTGTTTTGTATTGACTTTTCTTGTTGCTGATCCTCTGCACCACATCTCAATGTTATGGCACTTACATTTTCAACAGTTTGAGAAAGTGACCTTCCTACTGTGGTTGCAAGTTGACCAACTTGGTCCCTCAAATCTTGAACAGAAGTTATTGTCTCCTGCTGAAATTGTTGTGTCTGACTCATGAACTGTTGTGTTTGGTTCATGAATGCCTTGAACATATCCTCCATAGATGTCCCAGAATTGACAGGTACTTCTTGGTTTTCTGTGTGGTACTGAAGTTGAGCTTGCTGAATACCTTGTTTATTCCTTATAGCCATTTGTCGAACTAAAATAGTTAAATCAGAAATCTGTTGCTCTAAGTCTCTCGTGCTTACCCCATTTACCCTTTGTGATGTGTGATCCATCTTAGTTCTATACTGCTGTGAGTTAGCTGCCATGTTTGCAATTAAGTTCTTTGCCGCTTCTGGAGTCTTGTCTACCAGTGCTCCTCCACTTGCTGCATCAATCATGCTTCTTTCCATTGGTAGCAACCCCTCATAGAAGTACTGGATCAAGTAATGTTCATCTATTCCATGAGGTGGACAGCTGGAACACAACTTCTTGAACCTTTCCCAATACTCATAGAGATTCTCTCTATTAAACTGCCTGATTCCACATATCTCCTTTCTTATATCGGTAACTCTTGATACAGGAAAATACCTCTCCAAGAATAACCTTTGCATATCAGTCCATGATCGTACTGAAGGTAGATAGTATAACCAATCTTTAGCCAAATCTGCTAATGAGAAAGGAAAAAGTCTAAGCTTGATCTGCTCCTCTGCCACTCCTTGTGCTTTCATCGTGGAACACACCACCTGAAACTCCTTTTGATGCTTATATGGATTTTCACCTGTAAGACCACAAAAAGTAGGCAAAAGATGAATTAGTCTAGAGTTAAGTTCAAAAGCAACATCTAAAGTAGGATACTCAATACAAAAAGATGGTTGAGTCAGATCAAGAGTAGCCAGTTCTTTCAAAGTTCTGTTATTTTGTGGCACCACCATCTCTTCCACTTTAAATGATGGAACAAGAGATTCTTTTATATTTACAGTCATCTATATCTCTTGATCAAAATTTAAGTCAATAAAGTTAGAAGATTGAGTCATAAAACAAAAATAAAAAGAAAATAATAAAAATAAACGAAAACAAAGAATAAACAAAACAAATAACACTCCCCGGCAACGGCACCAAATTTTGGGAGCTGTCGTTTACACTCCTAAATTAACCTCACTTTCACTTTACAATTTCAAACAATTAGCACAGTAGTAAGCAAGGATCGATCCTACATAGAGTGATTTATTTTATATTTATCCTATGGTTTCTAATGAAAAGGGGATTTTTAATTAATTAACAAAATTAACAAGAATAAAGTAATAAGAATAAACAATGAATAAAAATCTTCAGTTCTTTAGTTCAGTATCACCTTTTTATAATAATAGATTAATCAAGTGTAACATTATTTACCCTTCAATGAAACTAATAGCCCTAGATAACAACAAACTCTGCTACCCGAAACTCCCCTTAGATTGTCACTCAATGAAACAAGCTCTTCACAAGATTCTAACAATTATATAACCTAGAACAAGCTCTCTAGATTTTATATAATAGCAGCATTAAGAATTAGGGAATTAGACTATTCCAAGTAACAAACACATCAGCTCGGATTGTTTAACTTGTCTTCTGATAATCAAAGCAATACTCAAAAGCTTGTCCACAATCATGTATTACTAATTACTACTTGTGATTAGAAACAATATCAATTACACGTAATAATATTCCTTGATCTATTATATGATATTCGTTAACCAACTCAATCCTGCAAAAATCAAATCAGTTAAGCCAAATAGCATTCAGAAATTAAATCAGATTATCAAGAATGAATTTCATGTGAGAAGGAATAAATAATGAATACTCAATTAACCATTAATTATAAATAAGGTTCAACATCCCTTAGAACTGAATAAAAAGAACTTAGCTCATGTCTTCAATCCTCCAATGTTGTAGATGAGAGAATGTAGTAGATGATTGAATGAATCAAATCCTCACTCTCATCCTCTATTTATAGTGCTAGACAAAGTCCTAAATCCTATAGGAAGTAGAAATCCAAATCCTAAAAGGAATTACAGATTACACCAATTTCCATAAAGAAATAGGATTCAATTTGGAAATAAATCTTAGTCTAAAAGAAATCCTAATTACAATAGAATTGTAAAAATTATTCTTCTAGAATCTAAAATTCAGATTTAAAATTAGAATTAAATCCCACAATTGACATGTGCTTAAACTCATTGCCGCGTGAATCCAAATCCATTTACGATACTAATTGTTGAATCCTTGATTTGCTAGGAATCCTGTAAACCTCCTCCAATTTATTTCAAAAATCATGAAACCCCTTCAATTGTACCTAAAATAAAAATATAAGAATAATGAGTTTATTTAGGCACAAAATAAATACAAAAGATTAAGTATCAAGGAATAAAAGTAAAACATATTTTATACTCATCACAAGGGCACCGTATCATATGGCGCCGGTGGAGATGAAGGAGTTAATGATTCAGTTGCAAGAACTGTTGGATAGGAAGTACATTCAACCGAGTGTTTCGCCATAGGGAGCACCGGTACTGTTTGTGAAGAAGAAGGATGAATTGTTGAGACTTTGTACCGACTACCGATAGGTGAATAAGTTAACGATAAAGAATAAATACCCATTGCCCATGATCGATGATCTCTTTGATCAGTTGAAAAGGGCAAAGTATTTTTCTAAGATAGATTTACGAACGGGGTATCATCAGTTGAAGGTTAGGAAGGAGGATGTACCTAAGACGACATTCAGGACTTGTTACAAACATTACGAGTTTCTGGTAATGTCGTTTGGGTTGACTAATTCATCAGCTGCATTTATGGATATGATGAACAGAGTGTTCAAACAATATTTGGACAAGTTCATCATAGTATTTATCGATGATATTCTAGTCTATTCTAAGACGCCAGAAGATCACGCTGAACACCTAAGGTTGGTGTTGGAGACACTAAGGAATGAGAAGTTATATGCGAAATTCACTGAGTGTGAATTTCGACTAGAAAGGGTACAATTTTTAGGACATGTTATTGATCGCGATGGAATTTCAGTGGACCTAGGGATGGTGGAAGCAATGGTTAATTGGGAACAGCCGAAAATGCTGACTGAGGTGTAAAGTTTCCTAGGGTTAGCGGGATACTATCGAAGATTTATCCAAGATTTTTCCAAGATAGCTACTCCGTTGACTAACTTGACAAGAAAGACAGTGAAGTGCGTGTGGTCGGAGAAATATGAAGACAGTTTTCAAGAACTGAAGAAAAGGCTGAGTGAAGCACCTGTATTATCTTTACCCGATGATACATGGAATTTTGTAGTTTATAGCGATGCGTTGCATAGAGGACTTGGTTACATGCTCATGCAGCATGACAAGGTCATTGCGTATACATCATGACAGTTAAAAGATTATGAGAGAGTTTATCCTACTCATGATCTGGAACTAGCGGCGGTAGTGTTTACCTTGAAGATATGGATGCATTACTTATATGGAGAGAAATGTGAGATATACACAGACCATAAGAGTCTAAAATATATCTTCACACAAAAGGATTTAAATATGAGACAAATGAAATGACTGGAGTTAATAAAGGATTACGACTGCGATATCCTGTATCACCTAGGAAAAGCCAATGTAGTGGGCGACGCCTTAAGTAGGAAGGGTCGGGAAAAGTTATCTATGTTAACGGCTCAAACTGAGTTAATAACATAGATGGCTAGAATGGAGTTAGAGGTGAGATTACCGAGTGAATCAGGTCAGAGACTGTTTATAACAGAGATTCGATCTACCATTGTAGAGAGATTCAAGGAAGTACAATTCAGAAACGATGAGTGTGACCAGATGAAGAAATGGCTAGCCGATGAAAAAGAATTAGAGTATAGTCTTGATAATGAGGGATTATTATGATTTGAAGGAAGAATTTGGGTTCCGAATGAGACGAAATTAAAGGAGGAAGTGTTACAAGAGGCTCATAGTTCGAGGTACTTGATTCATCCTAGTAGTACTAAGATGTATCAAGACCTTCGACAGAGTTTTTGGTGGCCAAACATGAAGAGGGAGGTAGCAGAATATGTGAGTAGGTGCTTAACTTATCAAAAAGTTAAGGCCGAACATCAACGACCAAGCGACTTGTTACAGTCCTTGGAGATTCTGGAATAGAAGTGGGAGCATATCACGATGGACTTTGTGGTGCGACTTCCAATTACTTAGAAGGGGTATGATACTATTTGGATAATAGTGGTCTGGTTGACAAAGTCAACTCACTTTTTGCCAATAAGGGTTAAGTATAACTTAGATCAGTTAGCTAAGCTTTATGTTAAGGAAATTATTTCCAGACATGGAGTACCAGTTTTGATAGTGTTAGATCGTGATCCACGATTCACATCAAAGTTTTGGAGGGGTCTGCAAGAACAGATGGGGACGCCGTTGAAGTTAAGTATGGCTTATCATCCACAAAACTGACGGGCAGAGTGATAGGATAATTCAAACACTAACAGATATGCTGAGATCTTGCGTCATGGATTTTAAAGGTAGTTGAGATGATCATCTACCGTTAGTAGAGTTTGCGTATAACAACAGTTATCATGCGAGCATAGGCATGCCGCCTGTGATGCCCCCAAATCTGGGTTACCTTACCCCCGAGTTTGGTGCTCACGATCTACAATATAAATAACATCTAACTACTCATTTATTTAGGAATAGAAATACACACTTCATTAACTGATATTGTTAATACATTTTTCCAGGTTATCTAACCATAACTTTAAAAACATACCCCTTAGATATACAAAAGGGTTTACAAATATAACATAATAATATTGTTTATTATACTATTCTAGCAATAAGCCTTTGCCTTTGTCCTTCTTAGTACGTCCAGCCACTTAGTTCCTAGCTGAAATATTTTATTTAAGCAAGGGTGAGCAATAAATTTACCCCGCAAGTTAAGACATACAATGAATGTATAATAATCAAGAATAATAGACTATCTATTCGATAGTTTGACACCAAAGTTCGGAGAACTTTAAAATAACTGAACAAATTGTTAATCACTAACAAGTCTTCTCGCATGCTATGCAACCCAATAATCTGATAATGAAATAGTACAACGCTTTCAAAGTTTCTACGATATTCTATTGAATAACAATATGAAAATATTTTCCATAATTTATGCTGAGTGATCTAAATGGATCTCGAACTTCTCTTCTCGAGTAACTATCAAAGATTTTACTTTGATATACCCAGGTGTATCAAATAACCATAAAGATTAAGTCAGACCCCTCAACAAGTACTTAGAGCGGCCAACTCCTTGTACCCTATATTATGCATAATACTTACACGCGTGCAACGACCGAATATACGACCAAAAGGTTCCCTTTATATAAAAGGTTGTTCTTCTCAGTCTTATAACCATAATTTGAATCACAGTAACAATAGTGATTTCAATATCTAATCACTTTCTCGATTTAGCCAAAATAATTGGCATCGATCTGTCAATAGTAATTAAATTCTCTTCTAGAACCTATCAAGTTCTAACAAATGTTTGTCTAGCCAGAACAATTAGCTAAGACATTTCTCAACACAATTCGATAATGGACAAGAATTATCTGTACTATCAATAATAGCTTCCACGGATGTAAGTATCCAAGAACAATTATTCTCCAAGTATATTCTCAGAATCACTAATTCAATTTGAATTAATAAACATGCACTAACTACGAATAATCAACAATAATTCTCACGCGTGGTCTAATTAGTAATAATTAAACACCATAATATTTAAAAAGATATAACTCAAGGTTGAGTTAAGGAAACTTACCTTTCGCATTGATTACTGCTACACAAAATACTTATCTGCGTTTGAAAGACCTGTAATCACAATATCAGACTCACAATTAGCACAATAATTCACATCACACAATACAATAATTTACAATCAATATTTCTCCTAGACACATTACCACATAGTCACATCAGTGTTTATAACCTATATAAACACTCATCAAGTCTAACTAGTTCGGTCTGGTTGGACTTCAGTCTGTTTTCGGTGTCCTAGTCACCCTATCTGACAATTAACACACTAATTGTTAATTAAACTTGGTCTCAAAACTTCAATATTATTTTAGATAAGTCAAATATCGTTCATAATACTTGTCGAAAGTTTTTAATAATTTTCAAATAATTATTATAATTCATAATAAGCTTTTAAACACTAGAATCATTTTTAAATGATTTAAATACTAAATAATCCCATCATACTTAATATTTAGTAATATTAAAATATTAATGACACACTTGTCAAAATATTAAATTTATTAATAATAACTTAAAATATTTTTAAATCATCAATATTATCCTTAAATGATTTTTAAAATAATTAAAATAATTTTTAAACCATCACCATTAATATTTAAATATTAATGAATTTATCATCAAAATATTAAAAGTCATTAATTATAACTTCAAATATTTTTAAATCATTTTTCTCATTTTTAAATCATTAAAACAATTTTTAATTCATTTATTTAATATAATAATTAAATAAATCTAATATCATTAATATTAAATTATTAATTAAATTTCTCCAAAAATATTTAAAGTTATATTTTATAACTCAAAATATTTTTAAACACTTTATTCTTATTTAAAATAATTTTTATAATATTAAAATTATTTTTCTCTAATTTATTTAATATACAATTTAAATAAATTAAATATCATTAATATTCAAATAAATATAAATATTAATAAAAAACATCCCAAATTATCAAAAATTATTTTCATAATAGAAAATAATTTTTAAAACCATTTTTGAAATTTTTAGAATTTATTTTCTACTTTTAAGCAATTTTCGGAAATTCAAAAAATTAAAATAATTCAATCTGTCGCTAAAAGCTTTAGCGACGCTTTCTTTCGCTGTAACGCCCCGAAATCCGGTCTATCTTCACACCCGGATTCCGTACGTCACGAGTACAACATCCATCCAACATACATCATTATATTCTAAAATATAACAACATATATTCTCAAACCCCATGTTCTAACAACCTTATAACCTCTTTCATTACAAATAATGATAAATACATTATTCATTTCATCTTACAAGAGTGACTTTTATCCGCCACCAAGGATATATAACAGTTCCTTAAACTAGTATATAGTTCAATTTCATCTTTCTATATTACAAGTCTTCACTTGATCTTCTCGCTCATTCACATTCTGAATGGCACTTCATCTGCATACCGTTAGCTTGATCTTTACGGGATCCTTAAGTTCTTCGAACCTCGTTCGCTGAAAATATTTTTCATTTAAAGCAAGTGTGAGCATTCAATTGCCCAGCAAGTCATAACAGTCGAACACATAACTTCAAGAGTTTAAACGTTCCTTTAAAACTTCAATAACCGAACAAAGGTTATGATGCAGCTTGAATAAAAGGAATAGTCTCGATTCCTATCATCTTAAAACATCAATCACTTTCACTTTGAAATACTTTCATTCCTCTACCTTTTTCATGCACATCATGTCTTGCTAGAATCATTAGCATAGACTTAATCACGGTTCATGTATACACTGAACATACTTGTATTGAATAGCTCAATCACAGAACAGTTCATATCATACAAACACCGAAGTGTTCAAATTGTGGCACAAGGCCTCATACGTTCTACCACCTTGTACAAATATCGCACATTCGCACATAAACAGAACTTCTCAAGTTCAACATCTGAGAAGTTTAAGAAACTTGCATTCATTTAGAATATGAATGAAGTTAGGAAACTTCCCTTACGCACAGCTATAGCCTACGCTGAACTACTCATTCCAATTCCTATATAACACATAAGGAGAAAACATAAACATCAATTAGTCATATACTTGACTTACGCATTGATTTTTCTTAACTTTACTTCTTAGAGTTCACTTTCTTCCAACCTAAGTTTACGCGACCAACTTTCATTACCGGCTTACGGCTTCATGACATACAGAGATGTCTTACTCAAAACGTTCATCATCTTTGATGATTTACATTCTTATCTTCTTCTTATAACTTCTATAGGACTCAGCACACGTCGCTTCTCTACTAGTAGTACATATGGTACTCTGAGTGGTTTCCCACAAATAACCAACAAACAAGTTCCCGTCTCATCTACACTGCCATCACAATGAGTTAGATCGGTTGCCAGTTTCGTATATACCTTCGCTCTCTAAAGGAATTGTTTAGCTCAGCTCCCATGTGTCAACCATCAAAGGTTACGATTGTACTACAACCTAAATTCATCTAACTTATCTGAACTATTAAACTATAATGTTCATTAAGTTAATTTCTTATTCCTTATTCCCACGTTCATTACTTATTCTTAATGTCGAAGCCATATCGTTCGTTGTATGCTAAGTCCGATCGTTCATCGCAACTATGATACGTTCATAGCGTCTATACGCTTTACACTTATCTCTCATTATCATGACATAGCATCGAAAAGTTATTCATTACCCTCGTCGCTCAACCTCTAAGGAATCACAACCATAGCAATCCTTCACGTTCGTTTATCGCGACTATAGTCCCCGAATATCGGTTCTGTAACCCTCATTTACATTCTTTGTCTTTTAATATCATTTAACATTTTTGTTTAACCTTCATTTAAGGTTTAATTCACTTGTTTAAGTGTCGCATTTAAATAACTACACGTTCATTAGCTTTTGTTACACTTCCCCCAGGATTTGAGCAGTTAAAAGCTCATTACTGGGCTTTTCTCTGAACCGGCGTTGTAGCGCCACTCTATTCTTTATCTCTCGCGCCGCAGCGCGAGTTTACCGTACTCGGCTCCTCAGTTTGGCACTGCAGCGCTGTGAAGGCCCCGAACCCGGGCCTTAAATCACCACGGATCCGGTTCAATCAATCTATCACTATTACAATTATTCTATAACTATTACGAAAGATATAAACAAAAATTGCTTATACAATATATTTACACACTAATCCCAATGTCGAGTAACCTTCACATAAACACAATTCCTTATCCTATCTGACATACAACATTATTATCATACTATTATATTACAATTACGCTGCACATAAAATCTCAAGCTGAACTTGGCTTTATCTTTTCCTGTATCCGACGTATGCTTCTTAATCTGCAATGTTAATCATGATATAATAAGGGTGAGCATGTGGGTTGCCCATCAAGTTTAAATTTATAATTTAACGATATATCATGATTGAAAGAATCTGAATAATAAGCTGGCTATAATTCAACAATATAATTATGAACTAGCAGGAACAAACTTTTGACTGAACAATTATTAAACATGAACAAATATATCTGGACCGAATGGTAATGAAGGTGATCAACCTTTCATACCTGACTTATACATGCAATATGTACAGAGTACAATTCTACAATGGCAATCAGCAATGATTAACCATAAGCATATCTGAATGAAACAACTCTTAATAGAGTTAAGTAAAACTTGCTTGGTTCGTTGATTATCGTTACGCATTATAATAAGTTTTGTCTGGTCGAAGACCTAATATATAAATAATATCGATATACAAATTAGAATAACATCATCACAGTAATTAAAATAACCTAAACATATAACCCTATTAGTCTACAACACACATAAGACTTAACCTCAAGTCAAACTATTACAGTATGAGTCGAGTTCGGTATAATTCTGACATCCCGACGGCCTAGTCGGAGAATTATTGAGTTTAAGTTCAATTAAATTCTGTCTAAACGCTTAACAGTTATCTCAGATAATTTTAATATCAGTCAAAATAATTTTTCCTAAGCTCGTAATAATTTTCAAGTACTTATTACTATTTATCATGATTTTTCAATCATTAAAATCGTATTTATATAATATAAATACCACTTTATTCTCTTTATCATTAATATTTATTTATTATCAAATATTAATGAAATACATAACATAATATTATAATATATTTATAATATATCAAAGTATTTTTAATACCTTAAAATCATATTTATATGATTTTTAAATACTTAAATCTATTATCCGTTAATTGCGCTTAATATTAATATATTCACATTTTCATGACAAAATATCAAAAATTCTATTTTATAACTTAAAATATTTTTATAACACTTAAATCATTTTTATATGATTTATAAAACATTAATTCTATTTTTCCACAATTTATTTACTATGGTTATTAAATAAATTAATTATCATTAATATAGATTAATTAATGAAATTCTTCACAAAATATTAAAAGTCACTAAAAATAATTTAAAATATTTTCTTTTACTATAATATAATTTTTTATGATTTTTCATGCATTAAAAATTATTTTTAAATAATTTATTTAATATTATAATTAAATAAATTAAATACCTTTTATATTCCAAAAATATTAAATATTTATGAAATATACTCAAAATAATTAAAAACTATTTTTAAGACTTTAAAATAATTTTTCAGAATTTATTTAGTATTTTTAATAATTAAAAATCATTTATATCAATTTATTAATTAAAATAATTAATTTTTGGAATTTAATAATTAATAAAGGGCCCTATAGCGACAGAACCGTCGCTATAGGTGTTCTTGGCCTATTCTTGAGCAGCCCAGAATGTTCATGTCAAGGTTGGTACTTTGACCTAAAAAATCTTCATGTTTTGGATGTTATCAAAGTTGTATACTGTATTAATATTGTAGTATACATGCAATACTACTATTATAAGTCAATTTCATGCCCATACTACATCATTACAACAAGATCTATGCTCTAGAAATACCTGTCAGACGTGTTCTTGAGTTTCTGGGTTTTCCAAAAACTCAAGCAGTGCGAAGGTCCTTACTTTGCAACCTTATATCTTTGATTCTAGAAATGTTTTATGTAATCTATGAATTCCAACTTGTAGTAGAGATGCCAGGGTACAATAACATGCTATCATTTCAGTCTAAAATCATAGCACATGCAAGATCCATGTTAGTCAAACTATGTTAGAAATTTCGACTGATGAAGATATGGGTTACCCAGAATCTGCTTCCAGCGTGATGGTCAACGCTATTTTGACCAACCATATCTTTGATTCTAGGTAAGATCTAAGTGATCCACTGGCTTGGATATCTAGTTCTCATGACAAACAACAAATATATTACAACAACAGGACCAAATCACATAACAGAAGCAAGATTCATGGCCTTAAAAAGCACTGTCTGTGATTTCTGGGTTTCTGGGTTACCCAGAAACCAGATTTCGTGGCCGGTCAACGCAGTTTGACTACTCATATCTCTCAACATATTCATGATTTAGCCGTGTTTCTAGTTTCAGATCATAGTATATATGGCATAGAACAGATCCCAAACATAAAACACAACAAACAACTAACAGATAAAGATCTATGGGCCCTGACATATGGCTGTCAGGCCATTTTCAAAGTTTTTTTTTCCAGATTTTTCAAAACTTCAAAATCATGCATCTAGACGTTATTGATCCTTGATCTAACAACCCATATCATTAAATGACATCCTATAACACATATTTAACCTATAATTAACAACATCTAACATCAGATCATAAAATTTTAGGATTTAGGGTTTTTATACCTTATTCATGGTTGATCTTGATTTTGATCATCATGATATATTCTTGTGATGCTATGGATCATTCTAGGGACTGAATCACTAATTAATTTCGGATGTTTAGAGAGAGAGAGAGTTGTTTGAGGCTAGAGCACAAATAAACCACATATGTGAACTTTCTCTTTCTTCAATTATTGAAATAATTGGATGCAATAGATATGGCTGATATTGAGGGCTGATATTGCTTAGATTTTTAGCACATGGGTGTATCTTAGCTAGTCCCCAACTAAAAGTAGGGCAATAATTGAAAGCTACTTCAATAATGCACAACGGGTAATTTAGTTATTTTAATTTTGGTTTAAATGGCATACTAGTAAATTGTCCAACCCCTTAGGGTTTAGGGTTTAATCCTTAGGGTTTAGGGTTTGACCCTTAGGGTTTAGGATTTGACCCTAAAATATTTGAATTTTAATTTATAGGATTTTCAATTTTCGGTTTTCAAAATAGAAAATTACTATTTCTAAATTATAATTAGAATTTTCTAATTATGTTAAAATTTACTAATCATTATTCAAGCTTGCTAATTAGGATTTAATATTTCCTAATTAAAATTACTAATTTTAACAATTAGGTTTCATAATCATGCATTAGGGTTTTTACCCCAAGAATTAGGATTTCTAAATTATTTAAAAAATCTAATTAATCATCAAGGTTATCCCTAATTATGTTTGTAATTAAAATACATAAACCTTATACATAGCATTTAAATTTTCAAATTAGGATTTTAATATCCGAATTAGGGTTTTAAATTCCCGAAACTGAAATTAGGGTTTCTTATAAATCGTAAGAATTTTCTAACTAAACAATGACGTTCTTAATATAATATTAGGATTTGCCACTGATATAGCTTATTTGGTCAACCATTGACCCTTAACCACATTCTGTTCACATATATGACCATACACACAGAACACATACACTTATATACTTAATCCTGAATAATTCACCACAAAGATTTTTAAATCCAAAAATTTCTTTTCAGAAATGTCAAATCCATACACTTATTTTCTGTCTAGGTTTATTATTTAACATTTATTCAATAATTTAAGATTTAAATAATTTTCTAAATTCTTGGGTCGTCAAAAGCGCCACTCTACAAGGCATGGCTGGCGCTGCGGCGCCAAGCCCTAACCCTAGAAATTTTTCTAAGTGTTAAATCCAATTTGAGACACTTACTTCCTTATCTCATAACTACTTCGTTATAACTCAGAACGAGGTCATTCTAAAGCCATTCTCTTCCTTATCTTACGTACTTTAATACCCCTAGGATAGAACTTCGTTCTGAATCCGTTAACGTGCCATTCAATTGGCTTGATCTTCACACTTCGTTCGTTTTATGTTTTTAACGCTCTTCGTTCGTTCGTCCGTAATTCAGTCATCCGAACTCGGAACTCGTTCGTTCTTGAGTCCACGACTAATGTTTTCTATATTATCTTATTTCCTTATTAAACCCGACACGTCCGGGTTGATTTACTAACTTTCTAATTCTCGTTCATCTTTTAAAATTTTTTTGCCATAACTTCGTTATAGCTTAGTTTTAATCTGTTCTTCATGAATGTTTCTACCATTCCTAACCAAGTAATAAGCATCTAACTTATACACGATGGTTTTAAACTTGTCCATCAACTACAATTATCCTATGATGGTTTTAAATTTGTCCATCAGCAACGTTCTTCGCGTTCTTCGTGTGTTCTTCGTGTTCTTCATTCGTTCTTTGTTTTTAATCGATATTTTGATTACGATTTCGCTTTTTCTTTGAATTTGATGTTATAGAACACCATTCCTTGCTTATTTCACATATTCATTCATTTAATTCACTCGGATCGTTCAAATTCATTACGAATCTTATAATTGCTTAAGAAATTTATTTACTAAACTTCAAATTCTTATTTCTTCATTTTCTTACGATTTTAACCATATGAAATCATTCATAACATTATCTACTTCTTATTCTCATTAAGTTATGCATTTAACGTAGAGAACTTAAAGAAAATTTATAAGAGACTAGGTTTCGGATTACCTTCCTTCTTTAATCTTCTTCCGTTGGACAAAGTTTGCTCACGAACCAACTTCTCCTCTTCCTTTCCTCTTATTCCTCCCATCCGAACCCTCTCACTCTCTCTCTCTCTCTCTCTCAAGTTGTAGGATTTTCAAAATCCTAAATAAATGAATTAATCTTCCTATTTATAGAAAACCAATGCTAGGGATATTTTAGTCATTTCGCCCCCCAAACCTCCTTACTATTCAAGTCTTAAGCACTAAGTTTACTTGGCCTCCATATTTACTTAGCCATTATGTCTACTTGGTCATTACATAACTTATCTCTTGCTTAGTCATTAAGTATAAGCACTTTACTTAGCTATTATGTTTACTTAGTCATCACATAACTTATCTCTTACTTAGCCCTTAAGTTTACTTAGTCATTACTTAACTTATCATTTACTTAATCATTAAGACTAATCGTATTCTACGTATCCCATTCTCGTATTCTCTTCGTATATAGTTCGTACGATATTCATATTATATATCGTAATAATCTTCTTACTATACTCGTATAATAATTAGTATCATACTCGTATTTTTCACGCGTCATAACCCTAATTATTATACGTAATCATTAAATTCTCGAAACTCAGTTTTCCTAACCCTTAAGTTTTAAGTTCGCAGGCAAAAACTTCATTTTTGCCATAATAAAGTTTTTACCATAACTAAAATATTATTGAATATTCTATTACGTCTTAGAATTCTATCATTGCGTGTTTCTCGGAAAGTCAAAATAAATCTCCGAGCAGAAACGGATGAATAATGCCTATTTCGTCTTTTTCAACGGAAATATTTTTGTTCCCGGAAAAATTATATTTTCGTCTTGAAAATTCTTACTCGTTCAATCTAGCTCGTAGCCAGAATCCTCCCGATTTATAATCATCCTACGTTATAGAACGATTAATAAACACATAGCACAAAATAGTATAAATAAAAATTTATTTTATTAATAACTAATTCTTTAAACTTAAATTCTGGACGATCCGAATTTTCGGGTCGTCACAGTCACTGTTGGTGTTCTTGGGCTCAAGAACACTGATAGTCAGTGCCCAAGGGTCTCACTTTGACCATTTATAATTTTCTGTTCTTGCATGTTTTGTGCCAACTTGAACTTTGATCTTGTAGTATGTATGTAACACTCCAATTATCAACCATCATCTAAGTCATAACACATCATACCATGAAGATCTGGACCTTCAATGTTGCTGTCAGAACGTTTTTGGGTTTTCTGGGTAACCCAGAAATCGAGGCAGTTTCGAGTGCTTCCATCCTAGCTCAATAATTTTAGTGTTCTGGTCATCATTTAAGTGTTCTCATGGTCCAAACCTGTAGTTCCCATGTCATACAACAACATCATAACATTATCACAGTCCAACTATATAACATTCACAAGATTCGAACTGGTCAAACCCTATCAGAAAGTTTGTTCATACAGTTTCTGGGAATTTCCAGAAACTGAAGTCATGGTCGAATAGGCTACTTTGACCATCCACAACTTACAATATGTTGATTGTTTAAAGGATCTAAAGGAATGGATCTAAAGTTCATATAACAAGATAAAATCTAGATATAACAACACACACAAATCATTTAACACCTGACAGATCTAGGCTAAGCAAAAACTTGTCAGGCCTTTCTGGGCAATTTCTAGGTTACCCAAAAATGCTCAGTCATGCTCGACCAACTGTCTTTGACCAACAATATCTTGTAATCTGGACATGGAATGGCCATGATTCCACTTCTATATTACAGTCCTCATGTCAGACTACAAATCTAAAACTTAAAACACAACAAATCAAAAATAGGGAAGGATCTATGGCTCCTGACATATGCTTGTCAGACCACTTTTTAGGGTTCATGTCAGTTTTAAAAAACTTTAATTTTTACCCACTTTGATGCTATGGATCTATGATAGATCATCATAGATCATCATAAAATATCTTCTAGCATATATAAAAACACATAAACATAAACTTGGTCTTTTCATACAAGATCAAAATATGATTTAGGGTTTATACCTTTCTAGTTCAAGCTTTGATCTTTGTTTTCTTCTACTGAACTTGATGTTCTAGGGGGTGGTTTAGGGACTGAAACACTTAGGATTTTTGGAGGTTTGGGAGAGAGAAAATTAAGTTGAGTTTTAGAGAGCAAATGAACCAACTTTGCACACTTTCTCTCTCTTAATCTATATATTATGATATAATGTAAATAGCTGATATATTTGACTGATTTGCTGGAGTTTTTTGGTCACATGCTAAGTCAAGAGTTGGTCACCAACTCAAAATATGACAACATCTATACTCTAACCAATTAAAGAATGCCAAAAAGGGTATTTTTTACAATTTAACATGCAATTTTAATGGCATTATAGACAATTGTCTCAAGCCTTAGGGTTTAACCCTAAGGTTCTAACTCTTAGTTTTTACAAATTTAATTTCCAGGATTTTCTAATTAGGGTGTCGACGTCGGGATTTTATTTATCCCTTTCTGTTCTTATTTTTTTGTGTTCTCATGTTAGGTGAGATTTGTTTGAAAAAACAAGTTGTGAAAAGGTCCGATATTTATATGTCGACGATTTGACTATAAGAGTCGCCAGTGATGTGACACTGCTAAACGAGTTTGTGAAACTGAGATTCATTAGGGTCCGGGGAGTTGCTTATGCGGAGGGAAGGTGTCAGGCACCCCCCAACATCTGTGTTACCACGGTGACCGCCACTTTTCAAGAAACTGTTATATGAATGTGTGTGTAGGTTAATGTGCAGTTATTTGAAAGTAGTGCTATGTCGCATTTGCACCTATATACAAAGGGTCTGAATTTGTGTAAAAATTTAGTTTTAAACAATATATAGCAGTGATGTTTTATAAAAGAGATTTTTTCAAACCATTGTGCTCAATAGTAATTAAGGCCTTTGATACTTCTATTTTATCAAATGTTTGACTTGATTACTTTTATTTTCGAGATGCGAAGCATCTTCGAAAAAAATAATGTACAAAGCAGTGTCAAACTCCTCGTGGGCATGAAAACCATCTGAGGAAATCCAAACATCGTGAAAAAAATTACAGGCTGTTTACAATCGAAAATGTCCATCACGGGAACTGAATCTAGATTCAGTAGACTGAATCTGTGATCACATGATTCCTAGGCTCACATGATGCCGCAATTTGTACGAAAGCAGTAAGCAGTTATATATATATATATATATATATATATATATATATATATATATATATATATATATATATATATATATATAGACATGATCAACCACCACGAAGCACCTCCGTGGGGGATCGGAAATGTAAATATATAAACGCGATAAATATATATATTGACGTGATCAACCACCATGAAGCACCTCCATGGGGGATCAGAAAATGTGAATAAAGCTATAAAAGCAATCAACCACCACGAAGTAAACTCCAGGTGGGGCGAAATGTAAATAAAGCTGTAAAAGCAATCCACCGCCATGAAGTAAATTCTAGGTGGGACGAAACGTACATATATATATATATATATATATATATATATATATATATATAAACTAAAATTAAACCACGAACCGAAGTCCGGGCATACACACGTCACACGACTCTCAACGTGAAGAATGTTATGTCCTAAGATGAAGAGAAAGGCTTTAAAATGTGTAAGAAGGCTTACAGTGGACTGCCAAAGAAGACTTTACAGCTTTAAGTAGATGAACACTCGCTCCTGCCTGTACAATAGTGGCTATATGTGAGCTCACAAGTGTTTAAAATGAGAAAGCACTCAGTTTAGGGTGTGTGTAGAGAAAATTGGATAGGGCTTCCTCTCCTTTTTTCTATATAAATGGCCACCCCAAGCCCTCTATTTATAGAGGGGGGAGCCGCAGGTGTACATGTACCTGCGGCTGCCTAGGTTACCCCAGGCTCCGCAGGTCTTGTTGTCTCGAAGTACGCGTACGTATGCAACATGATGTCCGTCCGAACTCTCAGAACTTCAATTCGGGCATCCGATTGAGGTGTATAAGACCTATTTCAGACCACCGTTCTCGAGAGTTATGCAATGACATGGGATTAGAGGTTGTACGAAGTCAGGAAGATGGGACCATGCCCTTCGGTCTTCAAGCTTCAAATTCTATCAGTTGCCCTGCGCAATAGTCACTCGAGATTGGACTTCCTTTGTTCTTGTGGGAAATTTCTATGTAGAAATGTATGTATGAAATGTTGAGATTGTGCGATGTGGCGTTAAGGTGGCAAGATAATGATTCTGCCCCTCACCGGGGTTATCTCCAGTTTGGGCAGATAAAGCAGACGTTGCTCAGGGTTGTCTCTGAGGTTGGACTGCTACATGTGTTGAAGGTCCTCAGTGTCATCTCTGATGTGTGCCTGTCTTCCCGGTGCTATCTTTGGGTCATGTACCGAGTGCCTCAGGGTAAGTGGCGAGGTTGAAGCTGATTGCATGCATTTAAAACAAGCATTTCTGGGGTTATCTTCGAAACTGCAACAGTAATCCTCGGGGTTATCTCCGAGATTAACACTGCTATTCCTAGTTTTGGGACTGAAATTGAATATCTCGGGGTTATCTCCGAGATGAATCGACCTTCTCCGATGGAATTTCTTGTATTTGAACTGCATGCCTCGGGGTTATCTCCAAGGTTAGAACTGATACTCCCGGTATGTGTTCCGGAGTTGAGACTGAACTTCCTGTAGTATCCGGACTGGATATGAGATGTCTTCTAGGGTTATCTCTGAAAGACGAATCTGTCCTCCTACAATGTCAGTGACAGGTATATAGAAAGTTTCGAGTGTCTACAGATGCCCCTCTTTATCATATTCATGCAATGCAATGGCATGGATAGGAAAAAGAATACTAGACACTTGAAATGCCATAAAATAAACATGATGCCAAGTACAACAACATGATGCAAATGTATGATGCAAGTGTGTTGTTGGATTATTCTCCAACATGTTGGGATGATTGCCGGATCCCTGTTGCTTCTGCCTGGGATTGGCAACAATAACAAGCTTAGACATGTGATCAAAATCTTTTAGGATGTTGACGTTGGGGTTATCACCAAAGTCCTTAATCCTTGATACATATTTTATTCCGAAGATATGCCTCTCGTGTACAAGAGATCTGTGAGGATAAAGCTTTGTCTGTTTGAGGATGTGTATAACATATTCCATCATCGATCCTCCCCGATGATGTTGATCTTTCCTGGTTTGTATCACCAGGACATATCAATGTTCTGTTAGATTTACTGCCAACAGTATGTGTAGTCAGGGATGTCTGACCTTCGCTGACGTGTAAAGCAACGGATGACCACGAGTTGTAACCCCCAACAGGGATCTACTTGATCTTCGCTGATGTGTGCATTAACAGAAAAGGCGTGATACCTCTGCCGGGGAATATGCACTTCAACATATGAAAACGCGTGATGCACCCACCGAGGAATCTGTATTTGGACAGATGAAGATGTGTGATACCCCCGCCGGGGTATATGAGAGGATTAGGGTGACGACCCTTACTTGGAGGCATTGGACCAGCATAAGGTATTGCCGAGTGTGACTTGCAACTGTTAAGATCATCGGCATAGTGAACCCTGTGTTCGGGCGAATACCAATGAGTGACATGTAGACCCACAATTCAGTCTGAGAAAACCAGGATTGTAAGCTATTCTGCTCAATCGCGTAACGTTTTTATTCCTGATTTGGTATTTTCAGCTTGTGAGAACTCCTTTGCAACTCAAACTCGACCGAGCCGGAGGGGTGGGACCCACGTAGGGGTGCCGTAGGTACACCTGCAGTAGCCGTAGGTGGTTATGCGGCCAGCTGTGGCTATTAAATGCCTTCAAGTTATTTTCATAAGTCATTTTTAAGTTGCGCCGCGAAGGAAATTCGAGAGCTCTTCTTCAGATCTGCTGAGTTCGGGTGACTTTCTATAAATTATGTCACCGTACAAGTGTTCTACATTATCCTGGTAATGTATGCTTGTCTTCTTTTTCAGTTTTTATCTTGTAGAAAATGACTTATCACATGAAATGCATCTAAACACATAGTAGTGAATATACATGCTCAAATGACTTGATAAAAAATATTCAACATAGTAAATGTTAGTATTAAACCATGCTAAACATAATGATGTGAAAAAATTTAACTTTTAAAATAGTCAAATTGCACGTTTTTTTGCTATTTCTTATCCTATTTGAGGACAAATGAGCAAAAGGTAAAAATGCAAAGTAATCCTAGTAATTAGGCTACCCTTATGGATTGATGACTTTGACATTTAAATGCATATAGTATCTATATGATTGTGGTCAGGTGTACTACTAAATGGCCACCTAGTCATGCCTATGTGCATGTGTATATTCCTATTTATAAAGGGGACTTATGACAAAAATTTTCCAAAATTCAGGCACTGAATAGTCATGAATTTTTAACTCTACTGTAGACGTATGTTAAAATAATGCATACATGTATGTAGTCATAAAATGCATTTTAAAATGCAAGCTCCAGTTTTTAAAATTACCACACCCTTTCTAAGGTGATTTGAAGACTTGTTGTCTAGATATTATGGGTCCGGATCAGCCGAGTAGTTCCCGCAGGACCACTTCTGGTGTACGGAGGAGGGCTTCTGAAGTTTCTCGACTCTGTTCTGTTAGACATCCTCGTCGTCTGGTGGAGGCGGTGATACATCCAGTCCAGGTTGATGTGCCAGATGTCGAGGATGATGAAGAGGATGTTCCAGTGGCGGACCCTGCTCTTGCTGCACATGTTCCCTGCAGGGACCTCTCGAGTATTCAGATGGCAAACCCAGAGCTTCTAGGTGATCTGAGTCGACATCCCTCGGTGTACTTGCATGCCAACGAGGTACCAAGTTAGATTTTAATCTTCCTTTTTTCCTATTGATGAGGAGTAAAGGATTTTCATGTCGATCTGCATTTCATGTAGGTGGCTTTACACAGCCTTGAGGAAACTGGTTCAGAATCCACTCCATGTACCAGGCTTTGCATCCTGACTATAGAGTGATTGTGCTTGACTGGGGGTTTGGGGCGTTCTTTTCTATTCTTCCCCGTCGATGTCCTTGGGGTTACCTCAGGGCATTGTCTGAGCGCTGGTTTCACCAAACCTAGTCTCTCCATTTACTGGACTATGAGGTGATGATGACACCGATGGATTAGCGGTTTATCACATGTATGGAGTTTGGATGGTGAATATTACCCCGACTACCGTCAGATCCTTGTTAGGAGTTCCGACAGAGGTGCTCAAGGGCAGGACTGTCCGTATAGGTCCTTTGAGCGTAGATGCTATGAGTGGGCTGTTGAGTGAGCCTATACCAACTGATGTCAGAGTTTGGGATCGCATTCTTCAGCGATTGTTCCTGATGATCATTAGGGGCTGCCTCATAGCAGAAAACTCTTCTACGATGTCGTTCACTTTGATTAGCGCCACATGACATGTGGACCGTATAGGAGAGTATGATTGGGGTTCCTACACCCTTGCCTATTTCCTCAGGGGAATGCGCATGCATTCACATGACTTGACCTAGGCTTGGCTAGGATTCTACCCATTTCTGCTCTGAGTATTTCTCTTGTAATTTCCCGTGTATAGGTTAAGAGTGTTTACTAACAGCGGATGCTTGCCTTTGTATAGACAGTTCTGGGCCTATGAGAGGCTCCCATGCTTGCGTCCCTCTCATGCTTGCGTCCTGTGAGTGTGTTAAAATTGGATACATATCCACGAGGACGGCGATGGCATCATTCCATACTGGCGGAGGTCCCTGTAGCTGAGGGTTTCACTCATTGTCGCCTATAATTGGAGTTATTGACAGCTGATGTCATCACATGAATTCCCTACTCTGGGGAGCACTTGGCCATTGGATTTGAGGATGGGTACCCGACTGGTGTCGAGTACGTAATTTCCACCCTCAGGGTTCCTCTGTTCATAGATGGAGGATGGGAGCTCTATTTAGGAGAGCGTGCTATTAGGAACACTACAGTAGAGATCTGTATGCCGATCTTGCCTCCTGCTAGGCGTTATTGGCCTGTGTCGTAGTCACCCGTTATTGATATCCCATTGTTGGGTGTCGACGATTTTGCACTATCAGAGGGTCCATGCACTCAGGATGTATTCCAGCATTGGTGGTCCCCTCGTACCATTAGAGCTCAAACCCGCGCCACTCAGTTCATTGGGAATATGGTTCCAGGATCCGTGATGATGACGAATTGTCTAGCCTGTGTCCGAGATCCGACTCATGTGACACAGATTGACACTTGACCTAGCGACTGGACCGAGCATATTTTTTTATCCGGTATTTGGGTAGAGATCCGGCAGAGGCAGATTCGTTTAATCCTTCCAGCTCAGGCGCTGGCCCCTCAGATGACCCATTTGGCTTTGTCGGTGCAGATCCTCCTTTGTATAGGCCTGATATCCCTGTTGATAGAGATCCAGTGACTCCGGAGGAGTTACATCATGTGGACATGATTGATGATGTAGATATTGACACCATTGTCTTCTTTTGATGTGTATTCTCGTTATCCATTTTGATAGGCATCTGTTAGTAGTAGGGCGTATATGCCACATTCTCGCTATATCTTTTGATAGGCCTCTGTTAGTAGTATGGCATTTATGCCCCATTTCCCTGTATTTTTAGTTGTACAGAGATGATGTATGTAGATGATGATGTACTTAGGAATGTATGTACTATCTTCTATTCCCTGCATCATATTGCCATCTATTATCTACTATGCATGTATCATGTTATGCATATGTATGTATGTCCAAAGATATTCAGCATTGACCCCTTGATGGTCTTATGATACGGCCCACGCAGATGTCTTCTTCGAAAGTCAATCACATAGATCACACTCCACCAGTATTAGTGCCATCCCGTCTGAGATCCTGGTATGATAGTAGGTCACCCCCAGATAGGGTAACCGTAGATCAATTATTATAGCATTCTATGACCCTCCTGATGTTTTAGGTTCCCACAGGCTTTGTAGAGGGTATGTTAGAGCATTGGATACCGGAGAAACATGTTTTTTTGGATTAGCACCCAGGAGTTGACTCCTACATTGGAGGAGTACGAGAGGTTGATGGCCTTGCCCTTAGACAGACCTTGCGCTCATATGGCTATTGGAGATATGCGTCGATAGTTCATAACCGTCACCGGGTTACGTCATAGAGTAGTAGAGGATGAGATTACATCCGACCATGTACTGTTCCAGCATTTCCTAATAGATATGTTTGGCTCCTTGGACAACTATACACGGCATTCTGGGGATTTCACCATACCATAGGACCAGTGGCATTTGGCCAGAGTGGATGCATTCTTGATGTGCATAGTGGCGTATGTGTACATACCAGGATATATGGATGAGCTGGATATCGGTGTTATCATAGCAGTGAGAGCTCTCAGGGAGGGTCATACCATCATTCCGATGATCGTGGCGGAGACGCTGTGGTCAGCCATGTTCTGCAGTACTTACCCTGCAGGGGTATTCACAGGCAGTTCGGTCATGCTATACGTGTGGTTTATGTCACACTTGAGACCGATTAGTATTTTCCGCCGACACGGGTACTGCTTCACCCATGAGATAGCTATGTTGTATTCCTTCCAGCCTACGGAGTGTACAGATCCTACCTCTTGGTCCGTTTTCCTAGCTGGGATCGGAGATCCGTTTGATATCCTGCCATGTACAGGGCTCAGTTCACCCTATAGCTTCATTACTCATGCTCCGGGCATGGATTATCTTCCTCTGTCTGGTTTGAGGGGCATGACAACTTACCACCCGCTGGCCGTGATGTCATAGTTTGACCAGTTCCAGGACTTTCATCCTTTTGATGGGGCGCTAGGTCAACGTTTAGCTTATCACCATCTTTCAGCAGAGGACCAATCCAGGGTGTATGCCTGTTGGAATCAACGTGTGGTAGCTGCTTTTTCTGTTAGCCATCCGGGTTGTTCGCCAGAGTATTCTGCGTGGATGGAGACATAGACTTCATCGGCTGCGGTAGTATCCACAGTGCCGAGTAGTGATTCAGATGATGGAGAGCCTGTGGAGGACATTGATTCTCCCACCGAGGAGGAGCCATTTACAGGGTTGCCAGTAGCTCTTTTAGATTCTCTCAGTACTGGAACTGTCGTTATTCATCATTCAGCACAGTACTTCGAGCAGAGTCTTCCTCTGATGACCTTTGAGAGAGATCAGGCTAGACACTACTACAAAATAGTAAATAGATAACGCGGAGAAAATGTTATGGTTTTAGTCAGAAAAACGTCGTGGTTAAGGGTGTCATCTATTTGACACCCTTACACAACGTTTTTAAAACGTTGTAGTTAAGCACATTACACAACGTTTTAAAGAAAAAAATATTGTAGATTTGTTTTCCATAAATTAGCAAATGCTTAAAAACGTTGTAGAAGGTATGATTCTACAACGTTTTCTGGATAAGAACGTTGTAGTTTATTATATCAGACAACGTTTTTAACCAATTTATACAACATTTTTAAACTGTTGTAGATAAAGAAAAAAAAGGTTCTAGTTCACCTATATTACCAATGCACCTGCAATATACTAATGTCGTGATATATAGCTAAAAGGTCTAAATTCTCATTTAAATTTAAAGCAAAAATGTATTAACCATTCAAAATACATCCCAATAATACCATTCGTTTACAATTTCAAATTACTACATCCACAAAATATATACCAAACTATCCATATATACATCTCAAATTCATTTTTCAATCCACAAAATAAACTAAACTATCCATAAAATTAAGCTACTACCTAAGCATTACAGTGTCCTTGTGATTAATTATAAAGTTAAACTTCATCACCGAGTATGTGATTAATTTACAAAAGCATGACGATGAAATGCAATTGAACTTCCCATAATAGCTCACCAGTTGTGCTATTACGAATGCAGTCAGAAGTAGTAAACCAGGGCGTTCAACGAAGGACCAGCTCCGGGAACGAGTAACAAAGATTAGTGCCTGACTCACAATACTAACTTGGAGGTAAAGAGCTGTTGTAAGCTCATAAGGACTCTCCCTGATTGATCTTACACCAAACTTGTCCTGCCAAACTCATAATATTAATCTTGAGTAAATTTAGAATAGGATGAGAAATATATATATAGTGAACACAATAACAAAAATCTACAACAGTTATTGAGCAGTCAACTTTCTCAACTTACTGAGAAGAAGTCTGAATCGTGAGCTACCCAGAAGAAAATAACAGTCATCATGGTTAAGTAAGCTCTGAGAACATCACCAGTGGCGAAAATCTCCCTGAGGCACCTGTAAGATTATTATCAAGTTGAAAAGACCATAACTAGAATCAAACCACTAGCAAAATTGGCAGTGAATATTGTAAAATTGTTGAGGGTATGTAGAATACTCACAATAGGTTTGGCACGATCACTAGCTGACATATCTGGTGAATAACTGAAACCGGTTAAAACTTACATATTCCCATCAAACCCCAAGGTGAATAACTGAAACTGGTTAAAACTTACAGAAACATGAAACACCACTATTGGTGTATATTCAGGTTAAAATACAGTTCAATGAAAGATGGCCAACTTTAAATTTCACAGTCAAAACAAACTGCTAATGTTGATATATATACAATGACGACTCAGATAGTGACAATATGGAATTGAGTGATCTGAGAACATTGATGAATTTCTTAGACCATACTGCTGCATCAATCTGATTGGCAGATAAGTTTAAACTCCAAACAGGAAAGAAGGAAAATAAAGGATGCAAAGACAAACCTTGTTAATAAATCTCGACTGTTGCCTACACTACATGTCTACAAAAAGCAGCATAAATATTATATCAAAATTGCAAACTTACATGTTCACATTCATTAATTGATAGACCTTCTTCCCGATGAATCTGATGATCTAAAACCCTTAACATTCTCAAAAGGATATCTACAGGAACGAAATGTAGGAAGTTCTTTTCTCGTATAGACATAATTTCATTCACAAGCATTCTCATATCAGCAACGGGCAATGATAATCACTCAGATTCATCATGATCATCACTGAGAATATCTGCCCGACTACACAAATCCCCCAACATCTCACAAAAGCCACCAACAACAACATCTACACCAAACAACATGCATAATTACAACAATAAGATATAGTAAATGTATAATGAAGAAGCAAAAACTAGAAAACCTTGAAGCTCTTTTGCATCTGGACCAGTAGATGACAATGTGACATCACTTCCTTTCTTCTTGACTTTTGGTTTCCTAGAAGAAGTTAACACCTTATCCTGCAATCCTTTCCAAAATCAAGATCATAACAACCATATTACCAACTATTAAAAAATGAACAAAACTAACGTAATTATGCTGATTATTTTGAGTTCCTCCAAGGTCACTTTGGGCTTGGCTAGTAACAGGTATATCCTGCTGATAAGTCTTCTTTTTAGGTACCATACTCATATATAATTGCTCCTTAACAGGACCTGAGAAACTTAAACAAAACAATAAACAATAAGCTCTACAACATTAAAATACTTGAAAAACTATACATCTGGTCACCAAAAAGATGCATATGGATATATACATATACAATTATACATATATATATATATATATATATATATAATATATACATATTTGAGGAATAGTGGCTGGCATCAGAAATGGTATCCTGGAACAAAATCCAAAAAGCAAAAAGTAAAGCAATATAGTAATATAAGCCCTATCACCTTAGCAAACAAGTCTTAGTTGCAGTAAGCCACTGATGTTAGTAAGTAATAATAGGGATGTCGGTAGGCAATTGAAAAAAAATTCTCTTCATAGTCTAAATACATTGAGCTTTCACTATATAATAGGGATGTCGGTAGGCAATTACACCAATAGCTTTATTTCTCCTCCAAAATCTAGTTTGAAATGATTACCAAGTACTTTTCCCAACATTCTATCAATGTAGACTTATAGATACAGATACTTAAACTTATAGCTATGAAATAGACTACAAAAAATTTACAAAGCAAAAGTTCATTGGTGTTTAAGAATGAAAACAAATACAACCAGACTAGCTAATTGTATCGTACACCGTCAGAAGTAAATATTGCACGAGAAATAATTACCAAGATGGTAAGCATTTGGAATATCATTAAAACTGATAACCACAGCTTATGTCAACATATGTCATTAAATGCAAAACAATAACATCTCACATAAACAACCTCTATCTACAACAATGGGGTCAGAGTAGTATCCACACACAAGACATCTGAATATTGCTTCCATGATCTCTAGTATTATTGAACTACACCGAATAATCATCCCTTTTAGTGACACCATATTCTCAATATCTAACCAAACAAACGAAATTCACACATTATCAAGTTAACAGCGAATTTATATTAAAGTAATTCTTCATAAAACTAATTTGTACAGGTAATTTATGCACCCAAAAAAAGAGTAACTAAAACTCGTAAACATTGAAACTAACCAGATGGGTTCAAATTCCTCATGGAGGTAGAGGCCTTGGGATACATGTTTAGCAAGGGTGTCATTGGGCATGTACCTAGCAACAAGCAGCCTCTCGTCACCATCACAGCAATACCCAATCTCAGCCGACCCTTGTATACCACATTTGGGGCTTTTTTGCCACTCTCAGAAATAATAAACTCTGGGCTGAAATTGTTGGTGGCAGCTTTTAGTCTACGAGATTATGAATCGGAGTCTCTGAAGCCACATCCCAGTACTTGACAATGGCATCGTCGGCGCCAGAGAGGAGGTGAAGCTTATCGAAGATTTGAACCAGATCTGAGTGGGATCTGGCGGCGAGTAGGCGTTCGTCCGAGCAAAAAGAGGCGGATGTGACTGTATCTTGAAGGCAGAGATGGTGGATTTGGGTCTTAGGCTTGGAGACGGTTGCCGAGTGAGTGGCGGCGAAGTGGTGAAGAGAAGTTGGCGAGAACGAGAGAGAAGTGGATGGAGAAAGTACAGAGATAGAGATAGGAGAGAGAAGAAATTCCGTGTTTTTATATTTTGAGCTCCATGTTTTTTAGATACATAACATTTTTTTAAAAAAATGTTATCTAGTTAAAACAAAAAAATACTCTTTCAAAATAGATAACATTTTTTTATATGTGAAAAAAAATACCACAACGTTTTTTATAAAAACGTTGTGGTTTAAGTGTTGTCTATTTACTACTTTGTAGTAGTGATAGCCCTAATGTTGACAGCTCTTGATGGGAGAGACGCAACTCTGTTAGAGAGGGACGAGGCATTAGCTCGTAGAGATTTCGCTATTATTGAGCGGGATGAAGCCAGATCAGCCAGAGATGTCGTGATAGTTGAGAGGGATAGCGCCATATCTTCCCGGGAAGTAGCCATCACAGATAGTACCATAGTGACGTCCCTTACCACTGGTATGATTGCAGAGATGAGCACGTACATTGATGAGCACTAGGTCACCATGCAGATGGTTGTAGATCTGTTAGCTCATGTGGATACCCTCGTATAGGAGACCACAGCGTTACCTCCTTCTTCTGAGAGGGATGCCATGTCGGGCATGATAGCTCGCATATACACTGATTTGTAGATGGGTTTGTATTTTCCTGTACATACTAGCTTAGCCATTTGTCATGTACAATTTACATTATGTATATCAAACAACATCATATGTATAGCAGGGATATATATTTTTGATCACTTCCCTTTTAGATATGCTTTGTTGCTTGCTTAATATTTGTCTGCTTCTTTAGGGCTTTTGATCTTGATGTATTCTGAATTCTTCCTAGATGGATGGACATTGAAATGTCTCTTGATCTTTCAGAATGGATCGTTGATCTGTGTGTATTCCCTACCACCTTTTTGGTGTATTGGGATTGGTTTCTGTATGGAAATGTGGAGAGGAATGCGACTTTTCTTCTCTGAGATTGACGGCACCACAGATAGTCGCCAGTACTCCTATTTAGGAGAAGCCTAGTTAATTTCATCTCTTATGGATTGGTATTAATCTTTGAGGTACAACCGCAGCTTAGATGGTCGCCGACTCTCCTATTTAGGAGGAGGTCAGGTAGTTCCATCCCTTTGGTCTAAAGCCAATGAAATGCAGTGGATTTGAAAGATGATCCCAGAACCCTTGACAAGTATTTATCTTTTGGTAGGGGGTGAGATCGACCCATAAATGGTTGCCTACGTACTCCTATTGAAGAGGAGATCAGGTCTGCGCAGTTCAAACCTGGTGTAAGAGGTTCAACGCTATTTGTGGCATAAAATGGTGTAGGAATGTTTTTTATTATTTTTTCTTTTTGTAATGAGAGGGGTGTAGAAGTGTTTTTGTTGTTTTTTGTTTTATTGCAACCGAGCCATATAAAATGGTTTCCTACGTATTCCTATTGAAGAGGAGATCAGGTAGACGTAGTTCGCCCCTCAGGACGATTTGTAGCCGACAAAAAGTTTGATCCTATGTAGAGGACAAACTGTGGGGGAAGAAAGTTTAATCCTAAGTTAAGGATAAACTGCAGGTGTGAAAAGTTTGATCCCATGTTTGGGGACAAACTGCAAGTGTGAAAGGTTCAATCCATAATTGGATAACCGAAGTTGAGTAAGGGTTAAAAACTAAATGGAGAGAAAAGGATCTGGCGATCCAAAAACCAGGCTATTGGCTTGAAAAGTGTGTTTTCCTCAGAGGCGCAGTGTGGAAAAGAGTTGTATGTAGTGAAGGGTTAAAGAATCGGAATGACTGATGATCTGATGATCCAACACCAGGATGTTTACTTGATAGTAACTTCAGACATATTATTGTTTCACGATGTCCGAGTTGATGAGTTACGAAAATTCATCGCCGTCCATTTCCTGCAATCTTAGAGCGCCTCCTGTCAATACCTCCTTGACAACAAATGGGCCTTCCCAGTTAGGAGTAAATTTTCCCTTAGACTGATCTTGACTGTCAATGATCTTCTTCAAAATCAAGTCATGTGTTTAAACTGTCGTTGCCAAACTTTTTTGTAGTAGGATCTTGCAATGCTTTGTTGATATATCTGACCATAGAAGATAGTCGTGGTTCACCTTTAGTCTATTAGAGACAATTGGTGATACTTTTCTTGTACCTATTGGTCTTCATCTAGCTGAGCGTCCATTAATACTCTGTGGGATTCCATTTCCATTTCTATGGGGAGCACTGCTTCCATCCCATAGGTTAATGCGTAGGGGGTTGCCCCAGTTGAAGTGCGCATTGATGTTCTATAGGCTAACAGAGTAAGAGGCAATAAGTTAGGCCATCCTTTGTGATTGGTGAACATCCTTTGCATGATCTTCTTGATGTTTTTGTTAGCCGCTTCAACAGCATCATTCATCTTTGGATGGTAGATGATGGAGTTAAGGTGTTTGATGTGGAATTTACCACATAACTCCTCCATCATTTTGTTGTTGAGGTTCTTAGCATTGTCTGACACAATTACCTCTGGTTTTCCATATCGATAGATGACATTATTTCTGATGAAAGCAATGATGACTTCTTTGGTAACCTGGGGAAGTAGGCTTCTTCTACCCACTTGGTGAAGTAGTCGATCATGGTGAAGATAAACCGATGCCCATTACTAGCTTTGGGCTCGATGGGCCCGATCACGTCCATTCCCCACATTGAGAATGGCCAAGGCGAACTCATATTGTGGAGCTCCCTCAGAGGGGCGTGGATAACATTCCCATGAATTTGGCACTGATAACATCTCCTGACATGGTCATTGCAGTCAGCCTTGAGAGAGAGTTAGTAATGTCCTGTTCTGAGGATCATCTTTACGAGTAGAGGGCCGCTCATGTGTGGGCCACATACTCCACCATAAACCTCATCCATGACCCTCTGAGCTTGATCCTGGTCCAGATATCTGAGGAGACCTAGTACTGCATCTCTTTTGTAGAGTGCATCTCCGCTCAGGTAGAATTTCATAGCCAGTCGATGAATCCGCCTTTTCTCAGTCGAGCTCGCCTCAGCGGGTGTAGATCCATCTTCTAAGTATTCCTTGATGTGTTGATACCAAGGATGCTGGATGGGAGGTAGCTCATTCGATACTTCTCCAACATAGTTCCCATAGGCTTGTGCCTTTTGATGGGAAAATGTGACGCTTGGCATATGTTCCTTATCAGGTATTTGAATCAAGGAGGCCAAAGTTGCTTGCGCGTCTACGAAGTCATTCCTATTACGAGGAATGTGTAGTAAGGAGATCTCTTCGAACTCCGAAGCCATCTATAAAACTTGTCTATGGTAAGGCAACAAATGTAGCTCTTTGGCTTGATAGATTCCCATGGATTGCTCCCCCGTACCGGATACTAGAACTGCTCCAGATCCAGAACCTTCCATATTAACAGCTCCATCGAAATACATTTTCCATATTTAGCGTGCATTGTACTGATGATGTTGCTGAATTGCCATTACCCCTTCATTGGGGAAGTATGTTTCCAAGGTTTTGAAATCCCCTGAAGGTGCGACGGCCAGTTGATCCGCAATTCCTTGACCTTTGATGGACTTTTACGTCACGTAAACGATATCAAATTGTTGGATAATCAACTGCCATCTGAACAGTCGGCAATTCAGCATGGGTTTACTGAACACGTACTTGAGAGGATCCACGCGGGATATGAGATGGGTTGTGCGACCATGGAGGTAATGCTGTAACCTCATGGAAGCCCATGCTAAAGCACAATAAGTCTTCTCAATCAGAGTGTACTTGTGTTCACTGCTGCTGAATCTTTTGCTGAGGTAATAGATAGCTCGTTCTTGGCCTCTATAGTCTTTCTGACCTAACATGCAGCCCATGGCATTGTCACTTATGGACAGGTACATGAATAGGGGAACATCATCCCTGGGTGGTACCAAAAATAGGAGCTTTGACTAGCTGCTCTTTGATTGTAAGGAAGGCCTTATGGCAATCATCATTCCATTTCATGGAGAAGTTCTTCCTTATCAGCTTGAAGATGGGCTCACAGGTTGCTGTGAGTTGAGAAATGAACCTGCTAATGTAGTTGATTCTTCCCAAAAATCCCCGTATTTCCTTCTCTGTCTGAGGAATGGGCATTTCCATAATGGCCTGGATTTTGGTGGAATCCAGTTCAATCCCTTTGTGGCTGATTAGAAATCCTAGTAACTTGCTTGATTTAATGCCAAAGGCGCACTTGGCTGGATTCAACTTCAAGTTGTACTTACGCAACCTGTTGAAGAGCTTTTTAAGATGGTCTAAGTGGTCTTCCTCTCTCTGGGACTTAACAATGATGTCATCCATGTAGATCTTTATCTCTTTATGCATTAAGTCGTGGAAAAGAGCCATCATAGCTCACTGATAGGTGGCTCTGGCATTGATGAGGTCGAACGACAACCGTCTATAACAAAAAGTTCCCTAAGGCATGATGAAAGAAGTTTTCTCACGATCTTCCTCAATAACCATGATCTGATGGTACTCCGCAAAGCAATCAGCAAAGGAGTACATGTTGTATTGAGCAGTATTATCAATGAGAATGTGGATAAATGGCACGAGAAAGCTATCTTTAAGGCAAGCTGTATTTAAATCCCGATAATCCACACAAACTCGCACCTTTCCTCTAGGCTTAGGCACGAGAACGATGTTGGATATCCATTCAGGATATGTGGACACCATGATAATACCAGCTTGAAATTGTTTCACAATTTCTTCTTTCACCTTTAAACTTCACTCAGGTTTGAATCGCCTGAGCTTCTGGTTGACTGGCTTAAATCCTTCTTTAATGGGAAGACGGTGAAGGACAATGTTAGTGGATAAGCCCACCATGTCTTCATGAGACCATGCAAACACATCCTGGAATTGGGTTAGTAGTGTAACCATGTCATTCCTCTATTTTGGAGTAAGGTCTGAACCAATCTGGGTTAACTTAGGGCTTTCTAAGGTTCCGAGATTGAAGGAGGTGGTTTAATCAAGGTTGGGTTTAGGTTTGTCTTCGACCCATTCTTTGATCTCCTGAGGCACCTCAATATCCTTTTGTATTTCCATTAAGTCTGAGTCCAACTTTTCATCAAAGTTATAATCATGTGGAGAAGAGGTATCTTACCAGCAAGTACATGCACATCTAAGTTCAGAGTCCTGAAACAAAATATGCTCTCACTTAATATATATGAAACTGTTTAATCAGACATTGTGTTAGCATGTACTGACAAAACAACTACTAATACTGTATAGAAAAGCAAGCAGTTATGATATCTACAAGGCAGAAAGAGGTCATGCCCATTTTACCCTTGTCGACCAATGCAGGGAGTGCTGCTCCAATTGGCAAGGGCAAAGTCCTGGTGGACTGCAGTGATGGAGGGGTTATCATCATCCTCCTTCTCCCGAATGATGACCATTATGTCTGGGCAATCATCGTCTGAGGTGTATCTGTTTGTATGTTCATCATGGACAATGATGCGTATGCCTGACATCATTCTGACGATGTCTTGTTTAATTCTTCGTTCCTCTTCTTCCACCTTGGTATCTAGAACAAAGACTTCATTCTCCTTTACATGTATTGGTTTGGGAAATAACATAGCCATTACGTTGGCTGGCACCTTTACTTGAGGTTGTGCAAACTCTGGATTTATAGGTGGAGATAATTGTCGTGTAGCTGAAGCTGGAGGAATCTGTTTATGCTTATGTGGATTCCTGTGACTGGAACTGGCAGAATAGCCTAGTCTGACTATCCCAGTTTGACTAATCATTTGAATCAGATGCTTAATACCCTGATTATTTTTACCCAGCCTTTGTCTTGGCTGGTGTCCCAATGACATCATTTCTTGAGTAGCTGTCATTACTTCGGCAGAAATCTTGCGTATGGGAAATGGCATCCCAATGGAATGGTATTGAGTGTTGCTCACTTCCAAGGTATTAAAACTGACCGGCTCAATATCTGAATTGAAGTTGATCAGTGGTATGCCACCATGTTTAGGACATTCCAGTTCAGCATTGACCGTGACTAGGCTATTGTTGATAATGTATTTTAGTTTCTGATGAAGAGTGGAGGGGACGACCCCAGCCATATGAATCCACAGTCTTCCCAATAGCAGGTTGTATCCAGAATCTATTTTGAGCACGAGAAAAGATACACAGAATGTATGAGGACCAATCTCAATTGGCAGCTCAATCTCTCCGACTGAATTCTGGCGGGATCCATCAAAAGCTTTAATAATCGTATGGTTGTTTCGGATCCGGTTGAGATTGACATTCATCTTCACCAACGTAGTGTAAGGACAGATATTCAGAGATGAACCTCCATCTATCAAGACTCCAGCTAGCATGTATCAAGATGACAAAATTGCAATGTGTAACGGCTTGCAATGACCGGTCCCTTTGGGCGGTATGTCATCATCAGTGAAAGATATCACATTGTTGTTAAAAATGTGATCAACCAAATGTTGAAATTTCTCCACATCCACTGATTTCGGCAAGTAGGCTTCTTCCAAAACCTTTAGTAAGATCTTCCTGTGATCTTCAGAAGTTAAAACCAAGTCCAGTATTGAAATTTGATGTGGAGCTTCTCTTAAGATTAAAACCACCTTGGCTTCAATATGAACCATAGTATGGAGGAATTTTTCAATCTTCTCCATGGGAATTTTCCCCTTTGATTTATGGTAGGCTTCATCACGCGTTGGGGAAGATACAATAGATTTTCCTTCGACACTATAGCAGTTGTATGAGAGGTGGATCCTTCAGCTTCTTCATAATTCCATGGGACTTTTTGTAAGTTGATAACAGGATATTGTGGTCTGAATCGTAAGTTAATTGGCTCTGGAGCGGCCACTTTCGAAGGATTGTCAACTCCTTTGAGTTAAATTGCTTGTATTGTGAATGGTTTGACAGTCCCATCAGCCTTAGCGGATATAACAGCTACTAATACCTTCCATTTAGTAGGACATGTATTCTCACTCTCAAATAGCACAATAACGTCGTCTTTCAGTTGCAGGACATCGCTATCAATTAGATTATGAAAAAGTTGGCGGAGTGCCCAGCATTCTTCTGTGCTGTGACCGTGAGAATAGGAGTGATACTGACATACTTCATCAGAATTAAACCATCCTGAACGGGGACTAATTGGACGTAGAAGGGAAGTGATCCTTCCTTCATTGATCAACATCTAAAGTATCTCCTCCATAGGTTGGCCCAGGTATGAAAATTCCCTTCTATTGGTAAAATCTCGACGGGCCTTGGTAGTTTCTCTCTTCGTCACTTTGTCTTCCAATGTTTCATTTTTTGAAGGTGACAAGGGAGTATTCATAACCAAGTGGAGGAGACTAGCATGCTCATGGCTGACTAATTGGCGTGTGACTTGATGCTGATAGCTCACAAGTTCTGCCAATTACTCAATCTGCTTACACAAAGTTTTCATCTTTCGTTCCATCATAAACTAGAACTTTGCATAATCCCAATTGTCAACACTGTCTTTGATGGTCTGGGATGATTCACCATTAAAATTGGAACCATGTCCACTACTCCAATTAACCATGTTGACCTCTTCCTCTTTGTGTTGAGGAAGAGGGTTGTCTTGCACGTGAGGTTGATCTGGTTTGGTGACCACGATCTCACCGTTGTCTATTAAATCTTGGATCTTGTGTTTAAAGGCCCAACAATCTTGAGTACCATGTCCAGGTGCACGGGCATGATAAGCACATTTCCTAGTAACATTGAAACCCTTCCCATTAGGGTTGGCTGATGGAAGAAGATGCGTAATTTTCTTCTGAGTGGTCAGAAGATTGAGAATGTTCTCGAGTGAGTCCCCTAGGGGTGTGAACACTCGAGGGCGTTTAACTTCTCCACCTTTAGGCAATGGAGGGTTTGAAGACTGTGCTTGAAAGGGAGTATAATTTTTCCTCTAGATAGGCATATTTTGATTGCCCTTTTGACCTTGTAGTGTAACAATCCAGAATTTTAATTATAATTTTTTTTAAATATCTATTGAATTATATAAATATTTAATGGATGTGTTTATCGTTAAATAAACATTTATTTAATTAATTTAATTTGATTTGGTTAATTATTTGTTTAATAAATAATTAAGGAGTTAAGGAAATTAATTATTATGATATAGTATTCTAATTTAATTTAATAATTAAGTTAAAGAGTTTATAATGATCAAATGATTTATTCAATAAATTGTTATTAGAATTAATTAAATTAAGTATGAAAATTTAATTAAATAAAGTGTGACAAATAACTATACTATAAAGGAGTTATTAAAATAAATTAAAGGAGTTTAATTTAGTTTTGCCAAACAAGGCTTAAATATATTACGTCTTTAATTTTTAAAGGGTTTTGCCAAACGGAACTTTATGGCTTTTGGATTTCTTTTGAATTTTGAATTATAATAATATAAATTAAATAAACCAAATATAAATATTAAATTGGTAACCGCTGATTTAATAAGGGTAATTAGTGGGCGTCGATTTTTTTAAAACATTTGAAAAGACGTACGTTAGTTTATTTTTAGTTTACACTTACTATTGTTAGTAGCCTAGTTTAATATTGAGAAAAGAAAGAAAAGAAAAGATTTTCAGAGAAGAAAAGTTGTCTGAGAATTTGAGAGAGAGCAACAAGAGAAAGTTATGAGTTCTTCGCATTATTTTCAGTGATTAACAAAGATTAACCATGCATCAAAAGGTATTTTTCCCATAATCTTAATACTATATATTATATATGTTTTACGTTCTCTGTGTTCTTGAATTTCACCGTGTATAAGGTTTTACCAAAATTCATGTAAACCGTGTTTTTATAATTGGTTAGGAAGTTATGTGTAATTGTTATTGTTATACTAGCATATATATCTATATATGTGTGTGTGTGTGTGTGTGTGTGTGTGTGTGATTGTATCCTTAACATATATATAAGATTGTATGCTAATACATGTTAAAGGAAGGGAATGAAGTTATAGTGAAAATAAGCATGAACATGTTCTGTAGGACTATCAACAATTAGTATTTTATTGTATGCTAATTATGAAATTGAACTGTGATTATGTTAATTGGGTATGAACTGTAGAGAATCATAGTTTAAAGGAATCAAAATGGGTTTATTATAAGAATTTACAGTTTACTGTGTCAACAAATATCAATCATGGAGTTTTAGTTTTAAAACAGTGTTTTCAAAGATTTAAGTTTTTCTAAAGTTGTTGTTAATTGGTATATGTATGATTGGTAATGTTTATGAGTAGTTACATGAATTATACATGTTAATTGGTGTTAGAAATTTAAGATACAGTAGCTTTCTGTTCTTCGTATTGTGCATGGAGCCTCGGCGCCAAAGACAGCGCCTCAGGCCCACTTTCCATGTCGCAGCACCGCAAACATCGCCGCAACGCCTATCTCTCGCCGCAGCACGGCCCACAGTGTAAACTGTGGCGCCGCGGCGCCGTTTTGCAGTAGGTCCAAGAACGACTTTTGTTGTGCACAAAAGTCTATAATTGTTAATGTAATGTAATATGATAATTGTTAAACACATAATTTTATTATTTTGGTATGATAGTGCTAATAATGAGCATATAATTAACACTTAACGAGTTTTATTATTATTTTATTGATGTATTAGATAAGTTATGTAAGCACACTAAGCATACACAAGAGAGACAATTCGGGCGAGTAACAAATGAACGTCGAAACGTCGTGACAAGTGTTAATGAACATTATAAGTTATATAATGGGTTTAATACAAAACCAATAAGTAGTCCTAGTAAGAATTAAACACTTGAATGAACTTCGAATATGAAATATAGTGACATATAAGTCGAAAGTTAACACAATAAAATTGAACATTATGTATTAATAATAGGAAGGGTTATGAGATGTAGAGTAAAGTTTACATTATAACTATTATGCTTTGTTATGTGACTAATAGTTGATGTCTATGATTATATAATTGTGTAGGGCACATGATGTGCAGATAACTGTAAGCTGTTAAACTGTTATTGGTAAACAACGATCAAGGCAAGTCTTTCAGTTCCTATTTGCTATGTGAACTTGATGATTAACTGTTTTAAGTCTTTATTGCAAAGAGCATGATGTGTTGTATATATGTTTAAAGTATGACTACGTTAAAGTTAACTTATGACTACGTTGATTGAGTAAAGCATGCTGATTGAGTACGGAACTCAATCTTTATACTTGTTATATGAACTGTATCATGTATGTTATGTTAGTCCAATGTTTATGAGATATATGTTGAGCATGTTATTATATGCTACGTGATACATCAAAACTGTTAGATTTTCCTGGGCCGTCGAGCTCAACCTTGCAAATAACCATATTTACAGGTTAAGATTTTAAGGTAAGGATATGTGCTAAGTGGATTATAGAGATCCATATTCGCGAAGATTACTTATGTTTTATGAGAAATGTAATTAATATTTTGAATATAACCCTTTGTGAAATTGTAAGTTGAGCTATCCGGTGTATTTGGATATCTATTTATGATGTAAGACTTGGTATAGTCATTTTGTGGTAACGATTCATGATATAAATTTGAATCAAAGAGATGTTGTGTAAAGGTTGCGATTTAGGGCAATACAGAAGGAAATGTATAAAAGTTTAAACTATTCCGCATATTATTAAGTTTAACATCGAATAATGATGCAAAATCAGAAGTTAGACGTTTTATTAATGACTAAAGTCGATAATTGAATTGTATGAATTTTGGGGTCGTTACAGTTGGTATCAAAGCTGATAGGTTAGAAACCTTAGGTAATAGTACCTTATGCTATAACTTTAGAGAAGAGAGGTGAAGATAATGAATGAATAAGCTCAAATAGAGTTTGAACAATAAGAAGTAATTTAAGAAATTTATAAAGAAGGGATTAAAACATGCGTAGGAGGATTCAAAGAAGAATCTCGCAGAGTTATAAGGAATATGAATTTGGGGTTACCCAACTCCAATAATAAGGATGTAAGGTGATAATAAATAGACAATGTCTATAAAAGAGAATGATAAAGAAGTTAATAATAGAAAGTTATATCTAAGTATAGTACAATCGTACTCTTTAATAGTTGATGTATGGTATCTGGGCTAAACGATTCCTTCATAGAGCGGAGGTATATACGAACTAGCAACTCAGAACCTAGTTTGTTGGTTGTTTGTGAGAAACCACTCAGCGTACCATATTAAAAATGTTAGAGACTCAATGTGTACCAAGTATAGAAAATGGATACGTATGATGAAAATGCGAAACTCAAATGAAATGTTGAGCAATGTAAATGAAGTTAGAAATTCTTAAAGGAAGAATTGTTATATAAACAAGTAAATTCAAAGAAGAATCTTGATGGGACATAAAGATAAGAAATGGGAGTTTCCTAACTCTAAAAACCAAGATAACGAATAATGATGAATAGACAAAGTCTGTAAGATTAAAAGCAGAAATGAAATCGTAAATTAGGAAGAAGGAAAGAAAGGGGATTATAAAACAAAACGATCACTAGTTAAGAAAATAATTTTAAGGGAGATGATTATAGAATAAGATCACGACATGATCTATTTAAGTTATAAAAGGAAGATGGTCTGTAAGGTTTGAATAATTATAGCTTGATGCTATGAAGATGGTACTATGAAATAGTACAAGATAAACTCATGAAGAGTTATAGATAATATGATACGAGGAATTCGTATCAAGCAAAGAGCAAGTTATAAGCAAGATAGAGTTAGGAAGGATTTCAATTGAGAACTCATGTGATGGCTGAGTTGTACAAACCTTTGTATGGGCGAGGGTTTTGTGCTTGCGCTCAATTTATCCCATTGATAATCATTGAAATATTGGTGTCGCGCTATCAATGTATATGTGGTGAAAAGGTGATTCTTTTCTCATGTGTATATTTGATAGTTAGAAACTATTAAGATTAGTCAGAGATTATTAGGATTAGGTGCAATTCTTAAAACTAATGCATATGGTAAGTTCGTGACTCATAATAATATGGTATGTTTTGAACCCCTAAGCGAATGGACGCCTATGGTCTGACTAGGATAAGTTCTTAAACTCATATTATTGTAGCAAGTTCTTGAACTTCCAATGTGCGGTAAGTTTGATGAACTGGGGTATAATTAAGTGTGAATGGAGTATTGAGGATGCTAGGAATAGATAGACTTATTAAGTAATAGATCATTATAAAAAGTGGAGTTGATGGTGGAAGCACATGTATTCCAAATCTTCTAGCTATGTTAGACTTCAAAATTTTTGACATCAAGCTAAATTCGCACTATGTGCATTTTAAAAATAAATTTTTATTCTCAACGTATGGTGACAAATGTGTATGTGTGGACTTTGGGACACTGACACATCGTTACCTGTTGAGATATGATATCACTAAAACTGATTTTCAAATATTTTTAAACTTTTTAAAGAATAGTCTATGCTAATTATTTCGGCTAGACAAAAATGATTTGAAAATATCCAAATGTATTTTATATCATTAATGCATCATTTAACCTGGTGTAAAGATGATAAAAATGATGGAGTTATCATTGCAGAATTTTTTAGTGTTGGATGTGATCTAAGGATCGTCAGCCCACTATGGTATGATGTAGTATGACAAAGTCACAAAATGACATAATCCTCAAACGGACTGTAAATACAGTGTTGTATCATGACGCCATAAAATAATTTTTAGAATTTTAAAGATAAATTATTGCCAATTAAATTTGGCCAGACATGTTTCGATTGATATTCGAATTATTGGTATGAGTCTAAGCTATTTGATTCAGCTAGACAAATGTTTATGAAATTCAAGCGTTTCTTGAGAAGTTATAACAAACCAAATTGTTTTGGTGTGGATTCAGATGTTGAAAAGTTGAGATGAACAACCCTTTTATAGGGGATTACACGGGGGAGTTTAGATATTTGTGCACAATACATTATACGAATGGCTGATCCCCCTAAGTATGAGGAGTCCCTATAGTCTTATGACAGTTAAAGTTTAAGTTGAAAGATTACTTATAACTATGGACATACACATAGCGTTTAAATGTTTGTGTACAATACATCATACGAAGGGCTTAACACCCTAAGTATGGGAGTCCCTATAGTCTAATGATTGTTAAGGTTTAAGTTGAAAGAGTACTTATAACCGTGGACGTAGTTCAAGGTCTTATGAACCTTCAGCATGATTTGGAATCTTTTAAATTCCTGAGTTATTCATACTGCTTCCCAATTATTGAGCAATTATGGAAGATTCTTGCTATTCTAAAACGCGAATTTGTAAGGATGATATTCCTTAGAAAAAAAAGTAAGTCGTAGAATGCGACACTGAATGATGCATATATTGAATAAGTGAGAAGAAATTTTGAAATAAGAAAGAGATGAGTTATCAAAGAATAATAGAAAAGTTAATAATTGTAGAAAGATCTTTGTGGAAAGAAAGTGGTTATAGAACCCAATGAATGAATAAAATATTAACGTAAAATCTATTTTGATAGATTGAATGAATAAAGATTAATAGATAAAATTTCGAGGACAAAATTCTTAGAAGAAGGGGTGAATGTAATATCCCGAGTGTTTATGATAAGGATCCTTAGAAGAGGAAATGAATGGGTTAAAGAATATATAATACTCAAAATATAATTGAGTTTAAGTGAAAGTTATGAAATAAAACCTAGAATTTATTGAAGTAATGAATGTAGTAAGAAATATAAAACCTATATTAAGATAATGTGTTGAAGATATTCAACAATAAATTTTGAAAAGAGATTTGGTGAAAACCGAGTAAGAGAGGTTTCTTTGATTCCGAGGACGGAATCCTTGTAAGGAGGGAAGGATGTAGCAATCCAAAATTTTAATTATATTTTTTTAAATATTTATTTAATTATATAAATATTTAATGGATGTGTTTATCATTGAATAAATATTTATTTAATTGATTTGATTTGATTTGGTTAATTATTTGTTTAATAAATAATTAATGAGTTAAGGAAAATAATTATTATGAGATAGTATTCTAATTTAATTTAATAATTAAGTTAGAGAGTTTATAATGATTAAATGATTTATTCAATAAATTGTTATTAGAATTAATTAAATTAAGTATGAAAACATAACTAAATAAAGTGTGACAAATAACTATACTATAAAGGAGTTATTAAAACAAATTAAAAGAGTTTAATTTAGTTTTGTCAAACAAGGCTTAAATATATCAAGTCTTTAATTTTTAAAGGGTTTTGCCAAACAGAACCTTATGTCTTTTGGATTTCTTTTAAATTTTGAATTATAATAATATAAATTAAATAAACAAAATATAAATATTAAATTGGTAACCGCTGATTTAATAAGGGTAATTAGTGGGCATCAGTTTTTTTTAAACATTTGAAAAGACGTACGTTAGTTTATTTTTAGTTTACGCTTACTATTGTTAGTAGCCTAGTCTAATATTGAGAGAAGAAAGAAAAGAAAAGGTTTTCAGAGAAGAAAAGTTGTCTGAGAATTTGAGAGAGAGTCTGAGAGAGAGAAGCAACAAGAGAAAGTTCTGAGTTCTTCAAACTATTTTTAGTGATTAACAAGGATTAACCAAGCATAAAAAGGTATTTTTCCCATAATCTTAATACTATATACTATATATGTTTTACGTTCTTTGTGTTCTGGAATTTCGCTGTGTATAAGGTTTTACCAAAATTCCTGTAAACCATGTTTTTATAATTGGTTAGGAAGTTATGTGTAATTATAATTGTTATACTAGCATATATATATATATATATATATATATGTGTGTGTGTGTGTGTGTGTGTGTGTGTGTGTGTGTGTGTGTGTGTGTGTGTGTGATTGTATGCTTAACATATATATAAGATTGTATGCTAATATGTGTTAAAGGAATGGAATGGAGTTACAGTGAAAATAAGCATGAACATGTTCTGTAGGACTATCAACAATTAGTATTTTATTGTTTGCTAATTATGAAATTGAACTATGATTATGTTAATTGGGTATGAACTGTAGAGAATCGTAGTTTAAAGGAATCAAAATGGGTTTATTATTAGGATTCATAGTTTACTGCGTCAAGAAATATCAATCATGGAGTTTTAGTTTTAAAATAGTGTTTTCAAAGATTTAAGTTTTTCTAAAATCGTTGTTTAGTTGTTGTTAATTAGTATATGTATGATTGGTAATGTTTATGTGTAGTTACATGAATTATACATGTTAATTGGTGTTAGAAATTTAAGATATAGTAGCTTTCTGTTCTTTGTGTTGTGTTTGGAGCCTCGGCGCCAAAGACAGCACCTCAGGCCCACTTTCCATATCGCAGCGCCGCAAACAGCGCCGCAACGCCTATCTCGCGCCGCAGCACGGCCCACAGTGTAAACTGCGGCGCCGCGGCGCCGTTTTGTAGTAGGTCCAAGAACGACTTTTGTTTTGCACAAAAGTCTATAATTGTTAATGTAATGTAATATGATAATTGTTAAACACATAATTTTATTATTTTGGTATGATAGTGCTAATAATGAGCATATAATTAACACTTAACGAGTTTTATTATTATTTTATTGATGTATTAGATAAGTTATGTAAGCACACTAAGCATACACAAGAGAGACAATTCGGGCGAGTAACAAATGAACGTCGAAACGTCGTGACAAGTGTTAATGAACATTATAAGTTATATAATGGGTTTAATACAAAACCAATAAGTAGTCCTAGTAAGAATTAAACACTTGAATGAACTTCGAATATGAAATATAGTGACATATAAGTCGAAAGTTAACACAATAAAATTGAACATTATGTATTAATAATAGGAAGGGTTATGAGATGTAGAGTAAAGTTTACATTATAACTATTATGCTTTGTTATGTGACTAATAGTTGATGTCTATGATTATATAATTGTGTAGGGCACATGATGTGCAGATAACTGTAAGCTGTTAAACTGTTATTGGTAAACAACGATCAGTTACTATTTGTTATGTGAACTTGATGATTAACTATTTTAAGTCTTTATTGCAAAGAGCATGATGTGTTGTATATATGTTGAAAGTATGACTACGTTAAAGTCAACTTATGACTATGTTGATTGAATAAAGCATGCTGATTGAGTACGGAACTCAATCTTTATACTTGTTATATGAACTGTAGCATGTATGTTATGTTAGTCCAATGTTTATGAGATATATGTTGAGCATGTTATTATATGCTACGTCATGCATGAAAAATGTTAGATTTTACTGGTCTGTCGAGCTCAACCTTGCAAAAAACCATTTTTGCAGGTTAATATTTCAAGGTAAGGATATGTGCTAACTGGATTATAGAGATCCACATTCGCGAAGATTACTTATGTTTTATGAGAAATATATTTAATATTTTGAATGTAACCTGTTGTGGAATTGTAAGTTGAGATATCCGGTGTATTTGGATATCTATTTATGATGTAAGACTTGGTATAGTTATTTTGTGGTAACGATTCATGATATAAATTTGAATCGAAGAGATGCGATGTAAAGGTTGCAATTTAGGGCAATACAAAAGGAAATGTATAAAAGTTTAAACTATTCTACATATTATTAAGTTTAACATCGAATAATGATGCAAAATCAGAAGTTAAACGTTTTATTAATGACCAATGTCGATAATTGAATTGTATGAATTTTTGGGTCGTTACATGTAGTATCAAGGAAACATCCTCCTCTTTCTTTTTATAGACCCTCCGGGGGTTATTTCCATAACTTCTGGACTGGATGTGTTCAGCAACTGCTTTAAGAGCGACTAGGTCTTGAATCTTTTCTGATTTCAACCCCATCTCGGCCATCTCTCCATGTTTGACCATTTCAGAAAATGGTTTACCAATGCTAGCTAAAACTCTATCATAGAAAGGAGCTTCTTGTATGTCGATGAAGGTCATGACCATTTCTGACTCTGTCATAATAGGAATAATTTGAGCAGCAAGGCGCCTCCACCTTTAAGCATACTCTCTGAAAGACTCATTGAACTGTTTCTTAACCTTGGCAATCTGGTACCGGTCAGGAGCCATCTGAGACTGGAAGTTGTATTGTGTGAGGTAGGCCTGAGCTAGTTCTTCCCATCTATGGATCTTTGAGTTGTCTAATCCGGTATACCACAAACGGACTTCTCCAGTCAGACTCTTTTGGAATAACTATATTTTGATCTTCTCGTCCTCTGCATAAGATCCAAGTTTTCTAATGAACACCTTCAAATGTGTTTAAGGATCTCCTAACACATCGTACTTTTTGAAGTCAGAAGTTTTAAACTTCTTTGGATAATGAACACCAGGGAATATACAAAGGTCAGCATATGAGACACTCTCGTGTGCTCCAATTCCTTTGATAGAACGAAGGGTTTCTTCCATTTGAAGGACCTTTTTCCTGATGTCACCGGTGTCTAGATCTCCTTTGAGATGGGTGTTTTCAGGATTTTTGTCTGTCGTAAGCAATTGTAGTTCCAAATTTGTTTTATCCGAACCTTGGAATCCTCCTTGTGCAACGGATTATGTATGTGTGGGCATTTTTGAGCCCTACATAGATTGATGTAATTCTTTAAGCAGAACAGCCAAATCTGTGATTTGTTTACTTAATCCGTCAAATTCTTCGCGGAAAACAGGATTAGACTGATCAGATGAAGACATGATTGGCTATAAGCTCGTGGCCATTTTGGACTTTGAATGGGTAGTAGGTCCGATTGCTTCCTTGCGAAAGACTTGCATATTTTAGTCTTAGGGAATGTGTAAATATTTACATGCTATGTGATGTATCTGTTTTAGGAATTTTATCCTGCAAAACGGATGTTAGCTGTTTATAATACAGGATAACATGTTAATTTAAGTATGCACATTTTTCTTCATATTTCTCATTACATGGAGATGAATAGGGAATGAAATTACAAGTAATTAACTTTACGAGTAACTTGAAATGAGAAAGCATGAATAGACTTTCCTCCGCGTTTGGTTTATCAGAGGCTGACTTATCTTAGGTTACTCTCGCTGCTTTTTGGCATGAAGATTCCCAAATCATCGCAATTTACTCAACGGGAGGTTAATCCGGTCTTTCAACTGGAGCGAACTTTGGTGGTGCATTTTCCTGAGCCATGTTGGAATTAGTCTTCCTACGAGTCCAGTAATCAAACACCGAAAGGATAGCCTCCTAGTGGAGTAACCACACAACATACATTCACATACAACATGTCTCACCGTTTATAAAAATGATGACATGTGCGAAGCACTTATATCATAAGCAGATATAGTGTAAAGTATTAAGTGCAATAAATATATGCATTCGTACACATTCATCATAAATGTAAATGCAACATCCACACACAAGCATATAACAGTTTTGAAAAGCTTTATAATAGCGGCTTAAGTCTTTATATTGGCGTCCCCAGTAGAGTCGCTACCTGTAGACGTCGAGATTTTATTTGTCCCTTTCTGTTCTTGTTTTTTGGTGTTTTCAAGTTAGGTGAGATTTGTTTGAAAAAAAAAAGTTGTGAAAAGGTCCGACATTTAAATGTCGACGATTTGACTGTAAGAGTCGCCAGTTGGTTTTTTAAATGGTTGTACCAACACAACCGAGAAAAGGTTTGCACATTGACCCAGTGATGTGACACTGCTAAATGGGTCTGTGAAACCGAGATTCATTAGGGTCTGGGGACTTGCTTATGTGGAGGGAAGGTGTTAGGCACCCCCCGACATTCGTGTTACCACGGTGACCGCCACTTTTCAAGAAACTGTTATATGAATGTGTATATTTGTGTGGGGGGGTCAATGTGCAGTTATTTGAAAGTAGTGATATGCCTCGTTTGCACCTATATACAAAGGGTTTGAATTTGTGTAATAATTCAGTTTTAAACAAGATATATCAGTGATGTTTTATAAAAGAGGTTTTTTCAAACCCTTGTGCTCAATAGTAATTGAGGCCTTTGATACTTCCATTTTATCAAATGTTCAGCTTGATTGCTTTTATTTTCGAGATGCGAAGCATCTTCGAGAAAAATAATGTACAAAGCGGTGCCGAATTCCTCATAGGCATGAAAACCATCTGAGAAAATCTAAACATCGTGAATAAATTTACAAGCTGCATACAGCTGAAAATGTCCATCACGGGAACCGAATCTAGATTCAGTAGACTGAATATGTGATCACATGATTCCTAGGCTCACATGATGCCGTAATTTGTACAAAAGCAGTAAGCAGTTATATATATATAAGCTAGAAATATATATATATATATATATATATGGATATGATCAACCACCACGAAGCACCTCCACGGGGGATCAAAAAATGTAAATAAAGCTATAAAAATAATCAACCACCACGAAGTAAACTCTAGGTGGGACGAAATGTAAATAAAGTTGTAAAAGCAATCAACCGTGACGAAGTAAACTCCAGGCGGGACGAAACGTATATATATATATATATATATATATATATATATATATATATATATATATATATATATATATATATATATGTGTCGAACTTTGTTCGATGAGCTTAAGTTAAGTCTGGAGCGTCGAACTTTGTATGAGCCTATACTTATAGTCTGGAGCGTTTATATTTCTTTCGTATATATATACGAAAGAAATTAAACGCTCCAAACATAAGTCTAGGCTCAATCGAGGCATAACTCGATAATGTTAGTCCATATATAAAAATATATATATAACTATATATATATAAACTGAAATGAAACCACGGACCGAAGTCCGAGCATACACATGCCACACGACTCTCAACGTGGAGAATGTTGTGTGCTAAGTTGAAAAGAAAGGCTTTAAAGTATGTAAAAAGGTTTACAGTGGACTGCCAAAGAAGACTTCTATAGCTTTAAGTGGATGAACACTCGGCTCCCGCCGGCACAATAGTAGCTATATGTGAGCTCACAAGTGTTAAAAATGAGAAAGCACTCAGTTTAGGGTGTGTACAGAGCAAATTGGACAGGGCTTCCTCGCCTTTTTTCTATATAAATGGTCACCCTAAGCCCTCTATTTATAGAAGGGGTAACCGCATATGTACCTGCGGCTGCCCGAGTTGCCCCAGGCTCTGCGGGTCCCATCGTCTCGAAGTACGTGCACGCATGCAATATGATGTCCGTTCAAACTTTTGGAACTTCAATCCGGGCATACGATTGAGGTGTATAAGACCTATTTCGGACCTTCATTGTCGAGAGTTACGTAATGACATGGGATTATAGGTTGTACGAAGTCAGGAAGATGGGACTATGCCCTCTGGTCTTCAAGCTTCAAATTCTATCTGTTGCC